>JAPKLY010000017.1:1429653-1449123 GCA_026898435.1 Prunella vulgaris | reverse complement strand
GAGAGAGAGAGAGAGAGAGAGAGAGAGAGAGAGAGAGAGAGAGAGAGAGGTAACCCTAGGAACGGAATTACATACCTTAACTTTCCTTTTGCCGTGGGGGTTTTTGGAGTTAGGCATCGGTTTTGTTGGTTTATGATCAGATTCATAATTTATAATCTGTGGCTGAACCGGGGAGGTAACCGCTGGAACTTGTTCATATCTATTTTCTTCTTCTTCTTCAAATAAATTTAAATTCTGATCAAGAGAGAGGGACGGAACCACCGATTCAGCGGCCGGGTCCATCTCCAGATCAGGCAGCACGTCGCCGTCGCTGATCCCGAGAAAGAGGTCGTCGAAGTCAATGCTGTCCAGCAAAGTGCTGCCGGAGAAATCTGCAAACTCCCTCTGTTCCATTGACAAACCACCTTCATCTTCATCATCTCTTTCATTCTTAGGGTTAATCGATACAGCAAGCATTAATTCCTCTCTCTTCGATATCCGATGATCAACTACTACTTATTACTAATTTCTAAATATATAGTAATATATGTGTAAGTGTTTTTTTGTTGGTGTTAATTAATGGAACTCATGATATATGCTCTATACTACTTGTTTTGCTGTTTAAGAATGGAGCTAGCTAGCTAGTAGGGAGAGAGAGAGAGAGAGAGAGAGAGAGAGAGAGGAAGAATTTGATGTCGATCGACCACAATTGGCTCTGCAAACTTTGTTTTTATGCTACTGTTTCTTTTTCTAGTGCAAGTATTTTTCCAACATATATGTTTATGTTATGTGTATGTGTAATGAGGGTTTGTGGATGCCCTTTTTTCAAGTTTGAAAAAATCTGTAAAGTGTTAGCTCGTGAGTTGTTTCGCTTTCAGGGTGCTTTCCATGTAGAGAGAGAGAGAGAGAGAGACTTTTAAATGAAAATTGTTAGACAGTATAATTGGATATGCATTGGAGTGATATGGAGTATGAGCTCATGTATATCTGATGTACAGTAGAAAGGATATCTAGCTACGACCTTATGTGTCATACACTTGCAACTAGCAAAATGAAATGATTGTGCCACACACACGACCCCTTACATCCAATATACTATTATTTATATTTTCTCTAGAACATAACTTTATTGATCAAATGAAAAAAATAATTAAAAAAAGTCAACTTCTCTAAATAAAAAAGGAGAACAATCTCAATCCAAACAGACACTACAAAAAACGCGCGTTTTAACGATCGAATTAGCAACCTCTTTTTGGTCGCTAATAACATTTAGCGAATTTTTTTTTGACCAAGTTGGTTCGAACCCAGACCCTTTCTAGGGCTCGGCAGAGCTCGAACCACTTGACCAATGACTCAATAGCTTAATTGTGGTAGCACATTGTGTATATTAGCCTTCATACACTAATACATATTTACAATTAGAGGGAGATTTACTTAGATAACTGTCTCTTAGAGAGCTCTTATTAGAGCTCGTAAATCTGTATTAGTGATAGGCTTTGAGTAAATGTTACATTAAATGCGCCCGGAGGGAGTCGAACACTCGATCTCTGGACAACTTAGAGGTGGTGTGTTCCATTCGAGCACTTCTCGTTATGGTTCATTTTTATGCAACTAATTGTATATAACTCCAAATTAAGTCACATTTTTTTTAAATTCATCAAATTAATTCCTTTTTATTTCTAATTTATTTATATATATGTTTGTTTCAACAACTTTTTTTTTTTTATAAATTTAATATTTTACACTACTAAAAAAATTTATTTTTAAGTTTTTTTTATGCATTTAATTGTATATAACTCCAAATTGAATCCCGTTTTTTATAAATTCACAAAATTAATTCCTTTTTTATTTTAATTTGTTTATATATATATATATATATTTCAACAACTTTTTTAATTTTATAAATTTAATATTTTACACCACTAAAATAGTTTTATTAGTTAGTAT
Source organism: Prunella vulgaris (assembly GCA_026898435.1). Classification (NCBI taxonomy): domain Eukaryota; kingdom Viridiplantae; phylum Streptophyta; class Magnoliopsida; order Lamiales; family Lamiaceae; genus Prunella; species Prunella vulgaris. The sequence goes on along the minus strand of JAPKLY010000017.1, from coordinate 1,447,197 downwards.
TTTATGCATTTAATTGTATATAACTCTAAAAATTGAGCCACATTTTTTTAAATTTATCAAATTAATTTTTTTTGTTCTAATTTGTTTATATATATATCAACAAATTTTTATAAATTTAATATTTTACACCTCTAAAATATTTTTATTTGTTAGAAAAATTAGAACATAATAAAATATTAAATAAAAAAAAAAGGGTAAAAAAATTAGCGACCGCTTTAGGCGGTCGCTAAATTATACTTTAAATTTAGAGACCACCTAAAAACGGTCGCTAATCTATATTTTAAATAATAATTAATTGGGGTAAAAAATTAGCGACCGCTAAATTACTTTAAATTTAAAGACCGTCTAAAGCGGTCGCTAAACTATATTTTAAAAAATTATTAATTGGGGTAAAAATGTAGCGACCGCATAAGGCGGTCGCTAATCACCTTAATTTAATAAAAAAAATTGCGACCGCCTAAAGCGGTCGCTAATATTATAATTAGCGACCGATGAATAGGCGGTCGCTAATCACCTTAATTTAATAAAAAAATTTGCGACCGCTTTAGGCGGTCGCTAATTAATTAAAAGCGATCGCTAATATTATAATTAGCGACCAATTAATAGGCGGTCGCTAATTTTCAGTCACTAAAATATTTAGCCACCGCCATAGGCGGTCGCTAATCACCTTAATTAAAAAAAAATTGCGACCACTTTAGGTGATCGCTAATTAGTTAAAAGCGGTAGCTAATATTATAATTAGCAACCGATTCATAGGCGGTCGCTAATTTTCGGCGCTAAAATGCGCATTTTTTGTAGTGAGATATGCAATGACAAAATGAAGAAAACAAGAAAAAGAAAAGTAAACTGCAACATTCATAGTTAATTGTCTTTTATAATTAATGTTAGAGCTAACTACAAAGAAGCACTTCAACTGAACAAACAATCCAATCCAATCAAACACCAGTGAATTTAAACACTGAAATTAACCATCCCGCATGCACGACCAAAATTGAGAATATAATCACTTTTAAGTCGATCAAGTTATAAAACCCCAAAGCCAACTGTCTAACATCAACCGAAAAACAAATCACTTTTTAAGACTAGGAAATCAGACAACCACGAGATACAACTGCACACTATGGATAACATACTCACTCCATCCCAATTCACTAAAAAAAACGGGTTTTAGCGACCGATTTAGCGACCGAAAATCGGTCGCTAAACACATTTACCGACCGATTTAACGACCGATCAAGGTGGTCGGTAAAACTGTGGTCGCTAATATTTAGCGACCGCCAAAACGGTCGGTAATTAGTCGCTAAAAGAACCGGAATTTGACCCGTTTTTGAATGTTAGCGACCGATTTATCGGTCGCTATTTATATAATTAGCGACCGAAATATCGGTCGGTAAATATATAAGTAGCGACCGATTAAATAATAATTTTATTTTTTAAATATTTTGTTATATTTTATTTAGCGAACGAATAATCGGTCGCTAATTATATATTTACCGACCGATATTTCGGTCACTAAATTTTGTCGTGAAAAAAAAAATTGGGGCCAAGGTGGTTCGAACCCAGGCCTCCAGTGTGGCTCAGCAAGGCTCGAACCACTTGGCTAAGCCCCCAACATAATAACATATGCACATCAACCTTTATTTGAGCCATATTTGGCTCAGATTAAATCCCCCAAATTCGCGTCTGTGAGGGGTCAAACACGCGACCTCTGGACATCTCAGAGATGGCGTGACCATTCGGGCACTTGTCGTTGTTGTTCATTTTTGTGCAATTAATTGTATATAACTCCAAATTGAGTCACGTTTTTTTTAAAATGCTTCTAATTAAATGAGTATTGTTTCTACTTTATTTATGTTTATATATATTTCATTAAATATTATAATGTTAAAATTTTATTATTTAATATTACCAAAATTTATTAATTTGTTCATTTTTTTTGCAATTAATTGTATTTAACTCCAAATTGAGTCACATTTTTTTTTAAATGTTTCTAATTAAATGAGTATTGTTTCTATTTTATTTATGTATATATATATATTTCATCAAATATTATAATGTTACAAATTTATTATTTAATACTACGAAAATTTATTAATTTGTCCATTTTTTGCAATTAATTGTATTTAACTCCATATTTTTTAGTCACATTTTTTTTAAATGCTTCTAATTAATTGCTTTTTAGTTCTAATTTGTTTATGTATATATATATTTCAATAAATATTATAATATTGTAAATTTATTATTTAACATTACGAAAATTTATTAATTTATTCAATTTAAAAATACAAATACAATTCGTTCAAAATTTTCACTTTCTTTGGATTTTTATATAACCATTTGAAACCATTTGAAACTAATTATTTTACACTACTAAAATTTAAACATTCAACATAATTTAAACATTCAATATCCCATAAAAACATCCAACATAAATAAAATAAAATTCATTGTTCAACAAAAAAAAACTAATGTGACGAATTAAAGCCGTCGTCGTCACCACCAAGATCGACAACCTCCTCATCGTCATCGTCATCATCCTCAGGTAGAGGTGGTGGAAGATCAGGAAATTTGGGGACGTTCCAACCCATCTCTTCGGAGGCAGACTCAAGTCAATTCTTCATCATTCTCGTCAGGTCCTCCGTTTGCTTCATCCTATCTTTCATCATCTTCCCCTTTGTTTGATATTTCTCCAATTTTTTTCTCACGTCGGAGAGTTGACTTTCGACGTGGGAGGAGGGGTGAGAGTCGAGGGAATAGGAGGAGCTCCCCTTCTGTGATAGGCGGACAGCCTTACTGTGACTGCACAATCCTAGATACTTTCCGTTCTTTGGTTTGACCAAATTCAGAAAAATTTGGTCCTCGTCAACAGGGGCGGGGGTAGGATTCTCCGGGGTGGGTGCCGACGCCGTCTGAGCCTCATCGAGGGCCTGCCTCATCTGATTCTGAAATTAAACAATAATCATAATTAAAATATAATATTAATTAGTATAATTCATAAAATAATTAATTAGAACAATAATTAATTATAATAAAATACATACGTGAAGCTCGGTGGTGCGGCCATAAGTCGACTGTCCACTCTCCCCAACCGGGTGAGCAAAATGCATCTCCTGGATGAGGCTGGGCTTAACTCCGTATGCATGCTCCTGTAAAAAAATTAAACTTTTTAATAAAGTAAAATTAATAAATTTAAATGTGAGTATATTAAAAAATTAATTAAATACTTACATAAGCGAGAGCATGCTCGTAAATCGACCGGGAGCCTGCTCGATGTATGGCTATGCCTTGCCCGGTGGGGTCGCTCATCCTATTTCTTCTTGCCGCCTCGGCCCTCGCAACATGCCTCGGATCATTCCAATACTCGAGGAGTACCTTTATTGTGTTTCATCCAACCCTCCTCAATCGTTTTCCACAAGCCAGTTACTGTAACCTCTCTCAACAACGAATCACCTGAAATAAAGTGTGTATGGTTAAACTAAATTGATAAAACTCTTTTCATAAGTAGTGATTAAAATATAAACAATATTTATATACCTGTTCGAACTTGTGGTCTTGTACGCTTTACATCATTCCCCTATAGAAAGTGCACTTTGTCCTTCCACCATTTATGATCATTACATAGAAACTTCCGATGGTTATCGAACCATGATACCTTTTTACTCAATGGAAGCCAAAATGCATTAGATCCATCCATGCAGTACGGGCAAGCTTGTTTTCCTTGAGTCGACCACCCAGACAACATAGAATATGCTGGAAAGTCGCTGATGGTCCATAAAACAGCAGCCCGTAATGTGAAGTTCTCCTTCCTGTACACGTCATATGTCTCTACTCTCGTATGCCACAAATATAACAACTCTTTAATCAGTGGCTGAAGGTAGACATCTAGGTGTTGCTTAGGATTCTGAGGACCAGGCACCAAGACAGTGAGAAATATGTGTTGAGGCTTCATGCACAACCAAGGAGGTAGATTGTACGGAGTCAGTAATACAGGCCACAACGAATACTTCTTCCCGTGCATATCGAATGGAGCAAATCCGTCTGTGCACAGACCAAGCCTCACATTTCTCTTCTCACTCGCAAAATCTGGAAACTCTCTATCAAGATGTCTCCACGCATTAGAGTCAGCAGGATGACGCATCTCTCCGGAATTCTCATCAGAACACTCCTCAGCATGCCATCTCATGTCTTTTGCAGTGGCACTCGACTGATACAACCTCTCTAGACGAGGAGTGATGGGAAGATAATACATAGACTTGAAAGATGTCTTCTTCCTACGATCTGAGGGTTTGAACCTAGGGTAGTTGCACATCCTGCACCGATCGATGCTCTCGTCGTCGCCCCAAAATAGCATGCAACCGTTGGTACAACAATTAATCTTCTCAAATGGTAAACCCATATCCTTCAAGAGCCTCTTACTTTGATAGAAATTTTCTGGTGCTGTGTTCTCTTTAGGTAGGGCCCATTTGAACAACTTTGCAAATTTATTGTACACTTTCTGACTGACTTTGCCTTCAGTTTTGATGGACAACATCTGAGCATTGAATGATAATTGTGTCTCAGTATCACAACCAGGAAACAGCTTCTGATCTACAGATTTAAGCATCTAAAAAAATCTCTGCGAACGAGGATTTAGTTCCTCTTCCATGTGGTGACCACCCAAACCAGACTCATCAATCATCGTATGATAGCTTTGGAATTCATCCACCGGTGTCTCAGAGCATGGAATAGGCGAATCACGGCTCGAACCACCAATCTCAAATCTCCCACCTCCACTGCTACGAAACTGATCATAGAAGGCAACCACTGTTTCAAGATTATGATTCCACCGAGTTTCGCCATGTACAGTCCAATTGTAATAGTATGGAGTAAAACCAGACATCACGAGATGAGTTAGAACCTCATCAATGCTAAAAAATCTCTTGTTACCGCACTTTTTTTTTTTGAACAAGGAAATCTAATATGGCCATTCATATCCATGCAGTGTGGATTACCAGAGGCAAACACAGTAAACTCATGAATTTTCTTGTAAAATTCAGGGTTGATCGATCCTTGTATCAGACGAGGGATTTCATACATCCAACGACGAGTTCCATCTGATTTAAATTAAGAGTATACCACATTGGAATTATAAAAAAATTCGCCAGAGTTTCGACTATAAACAAGCATATCCGATTTTTTAAAACAAAAAATCCAATATATATAATCAAACATCAATTACACTACAAAATTCTAACAAATTAAATTAGGATTAATCTCCAATAAAAATAGATATATTCATAAATAATTAATGTACAACATGCAAATAATATTAAACTTAAACGGTAAAAATGTAAAAACGTACGGCCAAATTGAAGCAACGAGCACAATGTGACAATGGACCCGAACGATTACAACCAACACATTGAAATAATATAATTCTTCACATTTCTAAGATTTTTTAAGGTTTTGGGGGTAAATTTTCGTGAATGAAAAGGAAAGAAGAGGGCAGTGGCTGTTCTATATTCGAAGTTTAGCGACCGTTTTTTTTAATTTACCGACCGAAAATTCGGTCGCTAAATGTAAAAACCGAATCGGGCAATAATTGCCCACCTACCAGCTTTCGGTTTTTAATTTAGCGACTGAAAAAGCGATCGCTAACATAAAAATAAGTTACCGACCGCCTAATCGGTCGGTAATATTGTTGACTAATATTGACTGACAATATTACCGACCGATTTGGCGGTCGGTAACTTATTTTTATGTTAGCGACCGCTTTTTCGGTCGGTATTTTCGTTGGAAAATTTAGGGTTTGACCAGTAGTCAAAATCGGTCGCTAATCGATCAAAAATCAGTCGCTAATTAATTATTTAGCGACCTATTTCAGTCGGTCGGTAAAAAGCGGTCGCTAAATTCCGTCTTTTTTGTAGTGATTTTATTTTCCCATAACTGTTCACTCCATCCCAATTTTATTTTCCCATATAACTGTTCACCCACTATATATATATTTATAAATTATACCTTATTTCAGTAATAATTACTCATAAAAATATATTTCTACAGTTTTATTTACTTAAAATGATTAATATTCTTAAATAAATAAAAAATTATTTTATTCATTTAAATATTATAAATTAATTCCATTATCAAATATGTTAAATGAAAAAATAAAATTAAAACGGGGAGAGTAAAAATTAAGGGGAGCATACCCCACAAGAAAAAACTCATGCTAGAAAAGAAAAAATTCTATGAATTCAAGAAGAAAAAAAATTAAAGAAACATAAAGGATATTGCTACATAAATTCCCTTTGTTCTAAATTACCGTGCAGTTATATATGTATTGCATCAGAATAACTAGACACAATAAATACTGTAAAATGGAAATTATTGAGGAGATTGAACATAAAATAAAAAAAAAAAAAAATGAAGGAGAAGATTCTAATCAGAAGCTAAGAGAAAATGAAAACGTTAGGGAGATTAGGAATTTTATTTTATTTTTATAGGAAACTCGAATATATATATCATAATTAATTTACTGTATATGTTTACGTACCTATGCATCTATTGAATAGTTAACGTATTTAAATAGTGTATTAATCACTTAATAAACCGACAATAGTCGAAAACATATGGAGATCATAAATTCACCTATAAATTATCCCAATGGCAACCTACAATTAATAACGTTATAAATTAAATTAAATATTGAAAAAGGGGCTGTCTTGTTCATTACAGGTATAGGGCAAGAATAGGATCCCTATAAAATGCCACAAAATTGCCCATACTTTTAGGAGGATGTACTTTTGTTGAAGCAGAATAATTTTATTTTAATTTGAGGAGGTTATAGGTCCACGTATGTACATTTAATTATTTATATGCAAAAGCCTACTAACATTTTTTTATTATTCAACTCTAATATTTGCACAAAAAATATACTCCCTCCGTCCCAATATTTTTTTCATAGGTGGAGTTTCACGCATATTAAGAAAAAGTAAAGTATGTGAGTGTGAAGTTATATAATAAAATATAAAAAGTGTACTTTATTGACTTTTGTGAGTGTGAGTTGTTTCCTTTTTGGGGTGTGAAGAAAGAGTTGTGACATCCATATAAGGAAAGTGTGAAATTTATCTTGGGACAGAGGGAGTAATAATTTTGTATGTATAAATATTTTGAACTTATACATATTTACATAAACAATCAGTTTTATAAATTTATTTTTATTTTTTTCTTATTTTTTAGGATTAAAGTTTTATAATCTTTCAACTTGTCACGAATTTGAATTTGGTCCACATGAATTACACATTTTGATATTGATTCTATAACAATAAAAATATTTTGGCTCAATTAACTTGTAAAAGGAATAAATTACTATTTTAATTTAGAGAATTTAGTTAAATTAATTCTCGAATTAAATAGTCAAAGCGATATTTAATGAACACGGTACAAGTTATGTTTTAAAAGCGGAAGCAGAAGTTGACCCGGCCACCTTAATATTTTTTATCGGACCGGGTTCAACAGGGTCTAACCATTTTTAAAGCGGTTAAACCGGTGTGACATCATAAATACATAATATATAATTATATATTTTTATATATATTTTTTCTAATAAAATTATATATCTTATGAATAAATTTTATTAAAAAAATAAATTAAAAGTTAGATATTATACCGGAGGAGGGTGGAGATTTAGAGTTGTATTTCCAGAAAATGAAACTATATCTATTATCTAGGGTTATGAATTAAAATTAGACATTATATTATTAAATTATATTTAATATGTATTATATATATAATTAATATAGTTAATTTTGTGTAAAAAAATACCATTTAATTAAAATTTTTGTCAAAGCGCCGTTTTGGCTGGTCCAACGATCGACCGGTACAACCCGGTTTTTACCGCTTTTGAGCGGTTTTGAAAATGCCCGGTCCAATGTACTAAAGCGGCCCGGAGAGGTGTCCGAGTAGCGGTCGGGCCGGTCCGATCCGCTTTTTAAAACACAGGGTACAAGTTGTTATTAAATTATGAGTCTTCTGACACTCGTATGAGACAATAAATGTTTGATTTGTCATATATATTCGAAACCATAAATGTTTCATATAAATAAAGAAGAAGAAAGAAATCAATGAAGCTAAATTTGGTTGATCATTAATCATATACATTAATACGACATCAACGACCCAGATTGCGCCAAAAAAGTCTTACCTTTCCCATCCTAGAAAGTCTTACCTTTCCCATCCTATAAGTAGGGGTCAAATCTATTCTTAAATACACACAACAACGAAGAAGAGCAACGGATGAGCAGAAACAACGATCATTTCAACATACAAGTCTCGAGCTAAGAAGATCCTGCAATCCAATTCGAAGATTCAAGCGTTCTTCAATAAATTTGAAGTCATTCTTTGAAGATTCAAGTTGTTTTTCATCAAAGTCAACCAGAAACATCTGCTACAGGATCAAGGGCCTACAGGAATGACCCGCCGAAACCCGCAGCCCGCCATTAAATAGATTGGGTTGGAGTTTTTGCGGCCCGCCATATTTTCAACCCAATTTTGTCATGAAAATATCATTGGAAACGTCATTTTTTAAAATCTCGGACCAGGCTTCGACTTTTCAAAAAGTACATATCTAATTGAGTCTTAAACATTAGAAAGATAACACCAATTACAATCATGTATCTTTTTAATTTTATAGATTAAAAGAACCTAAATTATCATTCTGAGTTAACTCCATCAAAAAAATATTATTGAGAATAATATTCTAAAAATTTCAAACTTGCCTCCAACCTTTTAATAAATTAGTTTTTATTACTAATTAAAATTAAAAATTTAACTCAATAAAAATCTTATATATTCATAGTCTTTCCTAGGTAAAAACAATTTAAAAAGCAGTCTCGATCCGACTCCATCACGAAAATTTTACTGGAACTGCCATTTTTGAAAACTCCAACAGGGCTCCGACCTTTCGAAAAGTTTATTTTGTACAATAAAAATTTTAAAAAATAATGTCAGTCAAAATCGCGTATTTGTATTGTCTTTTCTAGGTGAAATAAACCTAAAAGTAGTTTTGACATGACTCCATAATAATTTTTTTACTGGACATATAATTTTTTTTTTAAATTTTGCGCCTGGCCTCCGACCTTTAAGAAATACTTATTTAATAATAATAAAACAAATAAAGTCAATTAAGTCATGCATCTATTTAGTCTTTGTAGGTTAAAGAAATTTAAAAAGTTATTCCCATTGGATTCCATCACGAATATATTTTTGAGAATATCACTATTAAAAATTTCTGATCGGGCTCCGACCTTTCAAAAATACTTGCTTAATACTAATAAAATTTTAAGTAAATAATATAATTCATATTTGTATATTTTTTTGTATTTTTCAGTATAAAAAGTATATTGATTATTTAATTTAAAAAATAGCTAAATGTTTTTTATATAAAAAAATATATATTAAAAAATGGCTAAAAAATTCTGCCTCAAATTCTTCTGATGTATATACCTCACAAATGTACGATGTTTTATGCATTTATTACTAAATTCAGAAATGATGGGCAATCAAAGTCAAAAACCAAATTGGATGCCCATAGCTCATTCATTCATTATCTCATAATTGACTCTATTATATTCACCCATAATTATTATGATGGTGGTCTTATCCTTTTGATATCGATTTAAGTTGCCAGCCTTTGTTTGTCACCCTTTTCAAAAAGATGTTTTGAAAGAAAAAGGAAATGATTATGACCAGACCAAGATTAATTAATCAACCAAACACTTAAATTAAATATTACCTGGATGTAAACTCGGGGATTAATACCAAAATCGTACCATAATTTTTTCACTTTTCTGATTTGATCCCATAATTATGTAATGTTTTAATTTAGTTCCATAACAATTTAAATCTAACCAAATTAGTCTCGTAACTATGTAATATTTTAATTTAGTCTCATAACAATTCAAATCTAACCAAATTAGTCTCATAAATATGTAATGTTTCAATTTAGTCTCATAGCAATTCAAATCGAACCAAATTAGTCCCAAATCGCCGGAAATTACATAAACAAATTAGAGTATTTTTATACTCTCACTAAAAATAAACTAAAATGAACATTTAGTGAGGGTATTAAATCTCCTCACTATTATTTTTGTGACTAAAGAATATTTTTCTTGTAGTGAAATTTGGGATTAATTTAATTAGATTTGAATTGTTATGGGACTAAATTGAAACATTAAGTAGTTATGAGACTAATTTGGTTAGATTTGAATTGTTATGAGACTAAATTAAAATATTACATAGTTATGGGACCAAATCGAAAAAATTGAAAAGTTATGAGACGATTTTGGTATTAATCCCTGTAAACTGGCTACCGGGCTCCTCAGTTGAGTGAGTGACCCGGGTTCGATTCCCTTTGGGAACGAATTGGAGATGGAAGATATAAGGTTGACTAGGAGTTTATTGATTGTTTGGGGACTTGGTGTAACTAACTTCTAACTAATAACAATAAATATTTACCAATAAAAAAAATTTATCTGGATGTAAGATTTGTACTCATTAGTGGACAAACAAAAATAAAAAGTGAGAAATAATTTAGTGGATAGAGGGAGTAATTGGATTGAGTATAATATAAGCCTAAAATTTATGAAATAATTTTTTATTTTTATCTGCAAATTCTTGTAGGATATTTAGAAAAAGAAAATTTGCAAGTTATTATGGGACGAAAATAGTATAATACTTATTATAATCTACATGTTTTTTTTTTACTCATGATTTTCTATGGGGATTTCCACGTGGATCCATCTTTCTTGCGATCTTCCATTCACGACGGTCTCGTCTCTATGCCTATACTATTTTCTTAGTTCTTCCTCATGATCTTCCATGGCAAATAGTCCCCATGTTTTGGTTTTCATTTATAAGTTCTTTATTCTTTTCCATGTTCTTTAATTTGGTACAATAATTTTTTCCAATGCTAAAAATTAGTTTAATAATTATGTCTTTCAAATTTGTTTTTTTAATTGTTATTCTTCATCTCTTAAATTTTGATATTTTATCCACATTTTATACTACTAATGTTTTTCTCATTTTGTAACCTGATTTTTTCTGTACAGTAACATTTTTTTAATAATGTAGTAATACATTTTTTAATTATATGTTATACAGTGTATACCCCTATATAATATTATAATATACTCATGTGCTATCATATGAACAACCAAGTGATACTTATGAACCGTACCTCTGCCTTGTCTATTAATATGGTTTATTACAATATGAATAATTTTAATATGGTATATGGTAACATATACTAATTCATAAAATAACACATGTTGTTCATAAAGTTATTTCTGGTTCCTATTGCGTAAGGGCAGGTCTAGGATGAGTTTGCCCAATCTTAGGACCCCGACTACCATCGGATCCAACGGGTTTTTAGTCGAACTGATATACACTTGTTCCAAGATTCATTTAACTGGATTTTCACCCATCCCACATGGATCGTATTTGTGACCCAACGCATCCTTGTCCTTACTTATACTTGTACTATTATGACATGATCCACATGTTTTAAGATTTTGACCAGAAAAATCGAATTTTAATCCATAAGATGTTAATTTACTAATTTGGCCAAGAAATGCACATTCAATTATTCTTAAGTAATACTTCATTCATCCCCTTAATAATCTTTAGAACTTTTATAATTTTGTAAGGAAAACTTAAAAAAGAATGTAAAGTTTATTGTGAGATAGAGAGTAATCACTATATGTGATAAAATTAATTTTCTTTTCATAACTTATTTATTGGCAGAATATTCCCAAATTTATTAATTTTATTGATATAGTTTTTTTTTTAAGTGCAATTTAGCGACCGATTTTTGTCATTAAAATGAGTTAGCAATCGGAAAAGTTGATCGTAAAAAACGCGGTAACAAAATTTTAACACGAATTTTAGTATAATGTTGCAATAGAAACAAGACCACTCTATTTTATTCATCATGAAAATGTAATTTCAAAGTTGCCAATGAAATTTCTAACCACGAACACAACTGGCATTATGTGCCAGGAATATACTTTATTAATCAATTAGTTCAATAATTCTATCCCTAAGTGACAATATTATATGTAATTTTAAAATCTTAAACTGACCAATAAAATACAGAACTATATTTAATAATAATAAAAGTAAGTTAACTCACTTGGTCAAGGGAGATATAATATAAGGTTGGATTTGAGTGTTTAGAGACTTATTACCGATAAAAAAAAAGGAGAAATTAAAATATTTTTCTTTCAAATTATTATATTGTGTATTAGTAAAATAAATTTACACATTTACAATAAATTATTATATTGTGTATTTTTCTTACTCATGTAAAATAAATTTACACATTTACAAAAAATTTACTAAAAAGAGATTTCACCACTTATTTAAAATTATAAAGAGAACTTCAAAATAAGTATTAAAATTTTCATGGATCAAAAGAGTAACATTTACCATATTTATATTAATATATATATAAGTTGATTTATATATATATATATATATATATATTATATTTATAAATACACTTAAATAGTTCGAACATTGCTCACTACTTATGTAGCTTTATAAAAAAAAGTAATTGCATTATGTTAATACTTCCAAGTTCTTACTTTAGAACAATTTAAGGAAAGAAATAAAATAAGAATTTTAATGACGAATCAAAAGTTTAACAATATAGTTGTTCATTAAATATTTGAGTAGAATAAAAGAGACAGGAAGAAATTAATTTTTTTATTGACCAAAATAAAATTAAAAATTTTTATAAAAAAATTCATTACTGTTAATTTATTTCAATTATTGACGAAAATCATTGAAAATATTATATTATTAAAAAAAAAGAAATATGAATAATTTTAATACAAAAATTTGCTCTTTCTCTTTTACCAAAAGTTCACTATATTAAATTTTCAGTTTTTCAAAATAATATTGCTATGCAACTTAGACCAAAATTGATAATTAATAAATGAAGTTAATTTTTTGATTTTTTTACGAAGAGGTAAAGTTTTGTGGAAAAAACCCCCTCTATCCCATATTGCACTATTTATCAAAATAAATATTTACAGTGTATATGTAAAAAAGAAAAATCCCTCTCCTACATATTAATTTTTTTCTATATCTCTATCACACCTCAACTAATATACATGTAGTCATGTAGAGGATATTGACTAGCAACTTAGAGTGTGTTTTGTTTAAGAGACTAAATAATTTATTCCGCTAAAACAAGATTTTTTGTGCCAAAACGTTGTATCAGAACACATTTCATAAGCGTGTATCATCAAAATTGGGTTTCCTCTGAGAAGGAAAATCAAATTATTTATGTGTTTTTAATTATGATTGTAACTAATTGTCACTTTAATATGTCAAAAATCAGAAAAAAGATCATGAATTCAGGAAGAAATAGGGTGTTTTGGCAACCTTGTTTCATAGAGAAAACTATTTTTAATTTAATTATAATCAATTATATATATAATATTTCCAATCATTTTTTAAATAATTAAATTAATTTTAACAAAGCAGGTTTCATGTAATTTAAGATTCTCTAAAGTACATTTTAGTAAAAATAAGAGAAAAAAAATATATTGCTACTCCATAAACAATTACCTAGCTATTAAAAAAATAATTTTTTTATAGTCACATGATCACTTCCTAAATTTAATTTAAAATTACTTTATTATGAATACTTATTATTTTTAATTTTTCTAAAAAAAATCAATTAACATCACTTTTACAAAATGAGTATAGTTTAAAAAAACACCCTTAATATACGTATAGTATCACTTAAATAATCAAATCAAATCAAATCTGATTGCAATATATTGTGGCTGTAATTCATCGACGAAAATTAAAATTGACAATCCTCTCCACAGACGGCACGTTATGGTCATAATTAAGCTGTTGATAATAAATTCTCTTTATAAAAAGTTTGGCTTATATAAGACGCGAGCCCACAGATTAATTGACTGTGACTTAAATAATTCTTTCTACCAAATAATATTTGGTAGGACATAATTCGATATGATTAATACTAACATTTAGTCATTGCTAAAGTTTTGTAAGAAAAAATAACTCATTAGTTTATTATGAATTAGTTTTAAAATATTAAATATTTGATAGAGAGTATTAAAAGTCTCATCAGAAGTATAAAAATTTGAGGGTAATGATACTATATTATAATTATGTAAAGTATTCTATGAAAATGGTTCATGATAAATTTATCATGAACAAGTTTTAAAGTATCAAACATTTAACCAGGTGTATCAAAAATCTCATCATGTGTATCAAAAGTTGAGATCAATAAAATTTATATATTGACTTCAACTTTTGATACACCTGATGAATATTTTGATACACTTGACCAGATATTTGATAAATTAAGAAAATTTCATGATAAGCTTATCATGAACTATTTTCACACAATACCTACTCTTATAATTATCATAGATATTATTGACTCAAACTTTTGATACTCCTAATGAATATTTTGATACAATTGACTAAATATTTAATATATAAAACTAATTTTTTGAGAACCTTATCATGAACTATTTTCATATAAAAAATATTTAGTCATTTACTTTCTCTCTCTACCGAGAGAAACTCTCTTGAAATTTGTAAACTTGGGCAATAAGCCCAGTTTTTTTTCTCAATCTCTTTTCTTTTATGTTTTTCTCTTACTCTTTCATCTCAAATACACCAGCAAAAACTCTCAAATAACCACCACCAATGTCACTTATCGCTGCTGCTGCTACCAATGCCACGTGTCACCGTCGATGCTGCCCGATACTTGTTACTGGCTGCGCAGCATCCTCAAATTCCATCGCTCACCGGAAGATCTTTAAGCTTGTGGATTTGCTCTCTAATCTAGTTTATATTATTTTTGTTGGTCCCAAAGACAGGTTTTAGAGTTAGAACCACTGAGTCAAGTCTAGAGGGGGGGGGGTGTTTGAATAGACTTGAGGAGTTTCAAAATCTTTTTCCAATTGTAGGCTTATTTTAAAAACATCAGACTATTTGAGACAGTCTGGTTTTGAAAATGTGCGCTGTGTATGAGTGCGGAAACGTTTTAATGAAAACCTGTTTAGTGATTAGTGCACAAATAGAGAACAGAAAAGAAAGAACACGAGACACAAAGATTTATAGTGGTTCGGACAAAAGGTCCTACACCACCCTCCACAATCCAACTGGACTTGTGGGTCTCTCCACTATCTTCTCACCCACTCACTCACTAACAAACTTTGAGAGTACTACTCTCTTACAAAATGTCTATGCTTAAAAGCAATCAACTTCTTACAGCTTCTACAAAACTTACAAAGAATTAATATCGAATAATGGTGTTTGAGTACGAGTGAAGATTTTGACAGAGTTTCGGCAAGCTTTAAACGCGTGTGTATCTGTTTTTGAAATCTTCACTGGAACTCTTATTTATAGGTCCAAATCAACTAGCCGTTGGAATTGACTAGAGATCTGAGATCCTATAATTTGGGAATCAATCAATCATTTAGATTGATTGAATCTCCTTCTTGATTCCCGAAAATCTTCACGATCCTCCAATCAATCAAGTTTGTCCCCTTGATTGATTGATATTCTATTCTGGGAATCTCCTCTTTGTCGCAAGTCAACCCTTAATGTGATTTCGTAGAATCTGGGTGGAGCACAAGACCTCAGCTGATCTGTCTCCTCAGCTGGTGTATCGGTCTGTTGATACTAGGACCTCAGCTGATGTGCAATTGCTGGTGCACCTCTGCTGATAACTTTGACCTCAACTGATGTGCAAGTCTGCTGGTGCACCTCAGCTGACAACTTTGACCTCAGCTGATGTGCAAGTCTGCTGGTGCATCTCAGCTGGTATCTTGAACTTTGCTCTAGAATAAGGTCCTTGGTCCTTGTCTTGTCTGCGACGTGCTCAGCTGATATTCTGATATCAGATGATCTGACTCTTCTGATGTTCTGCTCCATATAACCAGTGTCAGCTGCTCAAGTCTTCTGTCTTCTAGAATCGGCTAAGTCCTCAAGGCCTTAGCTGGTCTTCTTCTCTATGAAAGCTTCAGATCTTCTAGGCAGCAAGGTTGATTCCCCCTTACTAAAACCTATCTAATCCTAACTAATCATCAGCCGACTAACATGTTCAGTTGGTCCTATTACAAGCTGATTGGTTTATCATATCATCAAAACATCTAACAAGAATATCCTAACAATTTTAGTAATGTTATTTGTGTAGATCAATGTGTCAACCGCTTCCATCGATGTTATGGTTGTAGGAATATAGTACACCTGATGGCTGAAATATAATAAATAATAAAACAAAAAATCGAGGCTCGTGAAGAACACGATTTTCTTAAAACAAATAATGCCCCTCACTCTAGGTGCTTAGTGAAACACGGGACACTTGTTTCCAGGATACAACGATTGTAGCAACAATATAGCATAATATCTTGTTAAAACGAACTTAGAAATGTTGGAATTATCACCGGAGTAAAAACGAAAATAGCAGAATAATAGGGTAATGAAAGTGGCAAATGCCGAAAAAGTATCTTTTTGTTTTTCCACTCAAGCTCTCGTATATCTTGTTCGTTGTGTTTCTTGCAACACATGAGAATACTATTTATAGTATTACAAAATGACTGTTGGAGTGTGGCCATAAATGGTCTTGACCGTAACCAGAAAAACGTGTTGTAAGTGTAGGTAAAACTTGGCTTGTCAAGCTGTCACCAAATCATTGCGACATTCGTGTACGAAGGTCACGCTCGCACACAAGTTTGAGGTTTTTAGACCAAATTCGGTCATGATTTGCATCCCCTGCGCGCACGCATAGAGTGTGGAGGAACATAATCTCTTAACTTTCTTAAAAGCTAAGGATGCGTTTCTTCTTATATATCCACTTCCTCAACAATAATTTTTCAATGTGAGACAAATGGTTTTAGTTTTTCCCTTCATTTCTTATTTCCCTTCTTTCCCATTTTCCATTTGTTACAAACTTAAAATCTCTATTTCTCATTCATCCAATATCAGAATTGACTGAGTAATATATCGAATCAAAACTCTTTTCGAAGAGCACATATTCCAACAATGGTAACAGTATCCATTTGATAGGTTGACTCGTTGGAACTTGTTTTTAGTTCTTCATCTTATTTTTTTTTCTATTTTCTACTTTTATTTTAATTGATCTCTTTTTTGTTGATAGTATGTTAGTTTGTTACTCATAGTGTGGCAGTTGTCCGTTAGTCTATTCAATCTTCATTAAGATTGTTTAGATATAGATGTGGTGAAGATTTATATATAATGAAACAAAAAGATAAAAATTCATAATGCATTCTACAAAATAATATAATATCCAATCTCTACTATATTTATACCCCTAACTTTTATCTCACTTTATGTAACAAGAGTTCTTTATACACATAATAATAATAATAATAATAATAATAATAATAATAATAATAATAACAATAATAATAATAATAATAATAATAATAATAATAATAATAATAATAATAATAATAATAATAATAATAATAATAATAATAATAATAATAA
>JAPKLY010000017.1:1339766-1429643 GCA_026898435.1 Prunella vulgaris | reverse complement strand
AATAATAATAATAATAATAATAATAATAATAATAATAATAATAATAAATGTGTTATACGATGATTAACATATTAGGAAATTATGCAAATGAATTAATTTTATATTTTTCTTAAGATTTGAATTTTTAAATCATGGGGTGTAAATTTTTAATAGTATAACAGCTTAGTCTCTCACGTCCTGAGATCAAACGCCACAAAAGCCCAATGGATAGGGAAAATATACTACTCCCTCCGTCCCATAATTGTTTTCACACTTTCCTTTTTCGTTTGTTTCACAGTTGTTTTCACACCCTATAAATGAAAGCTATTACTTTAACTTTATCCTCATAATCCAACTAATCTCATTATTTTAATAATATAATTTTACACAACACTCTACTTTTCTTAAAAATTGTGTCATCCCAAAGGTGAAAACACCTCTGGGACGGAGGGAGTAAAAAATTATACAAATGAAATAAATTTTCTTACACATTCAAACGTTTAAATGAAATGAAATTCTTTGATAATGTTCACAAAATACTTTATCATCAATTATAAATCAGTAAATATATTTGGCCATAAATTATTTTGATATGTTACATGTGTTGATAGAATTTACTGATTGTGTTCGTTTATGTGGCTTTGCGACGGATTAATTCTACCAAACAATAATCTTATGATTTTATGTTCTTGGGGAGGGAGAGTGGAGAGTGGAGAGTGGAGAGTTTAGAGTGAGAAATATTGCAATGAAGATTGTATTGATTGTGTGAAAATATGAGAGTGTCCCCCGAATAGTACAAGAGAGGTCTTATTTATAGGTGTGCCAATGTGAGACGGCACCTTACGAGCCTATATGGCTTCCGGTGTTGACGAGGGTTCCTTACCCTCGTCTTGATCTCTCACACTGTTTCCCCTATCACGCCTCGTCCTACTACTATGCCTTAGACTAGATGAGCCTCATTAAAAACCTCGCCGTAAACCACCCTTGTGGATAAACCGGACGGAGGGAAAAAGAGTGCGCCACCGGGGTTCTGCTGACAAAGGGCGAGCTCCCGAGCTTTGACCAGATTCCAGAGTATCGCACAATGATGTACCACAGTCGGGCGAGCTCTGGGCCTTCCACAGGCGGGCGAGCTCTGGTCCTTCCCCAGCTCGGATAGGCTCCGGAGACCTGGCAAACCTTGGGGATTATTTCTGAAACCGACGTATTAGTTCGCCATATCAACATTTGCCCCCAGCTCGCGCGCATCATGACTTTGTCCAATGTGTGGGCGAGCTGGAGGACTTGAGGTCTGGCGAACTATTTCCGGGGGTGCCGAGCTAGTAGGCGAGCTGCCCCTCGGAGGTCGCCTCGGCCGACACGATGCGGGATCCCAAGCATCATGCAAGTCTCTTGGTGTCTCGATTCCCGCCCACAATAATGATAACTTTTCAAATTCTTTGCAAAAAGGTCCCTGATCTTTCGGGAATTCCGAGCTCGCGCCCAGCGTCTATAAATAGGCGAAAATGAGGAATTTCCTCACTTTTGCTTCCTCTCTTCTCAGAGCACATTTCTGGCGATCATCCCTCTGCTTCAGACGCGTCTTCGAACGTCTCCCAAGGTAGAAATCCAGATTTCTCCTTTCTCTCCTTCCTTGTTCCTTGTTTTCGGAGGCCTACATTATGTCTGAGAACTCTTCAAGCCGTACCCCCCCGCATTGTGATCTGGGCAAAGGACAAATGATCGATGACCTTCCAAACCCCCGAGCAGCACATGTGGTCCTCTCTTCGAGCTCTGGGGCGAGCTCTGAAACCTTCCCGGACAGTAGCGAGCTCTTAGGGTCAGTTCGCTCTGACTCCAGCGAGCAAGCTACTAGCTCCGGTGAGGAATCGCCCCTCCGCGAGCTCTGGGATTACTCAGAGCGAGCTCACAGAGGAGCTGCGACCACCGTTGAAGAGGAGGCCACCGAGATTGGGGCCCGGGAGGAGGTCGCTGAGGTTGGGCTTGGCGACCTTGCTGGCGAGCTGGCCCGCGAGGTCGACGAAGAGGTCGGCGAGGATATGGGGACGGAGGTCACTTATGAATACCTCCGTTTCATCGACTTTCCCTTTCCCAAGCTCCCTGAACATCAAGTCTCTGCCGGGGTCGTGAACGAGTTTGACTGGGGCGAATATGTGAGAACTCACGGGGCGAGCTTCCCCCTACCCCGGCGAGCTCCGATTCGAAAAGCCGCTGGCAAGTCTGACCTTAAGCCCAACGGGGTGAAGAGCATCATGAGCGAGTTTGCCCTTCCGGATATTCGGAGGCGGTTCTGCATCCCGCTGGACATTTTTATGTATCCCGCTGAGGAGAAAGAACGAGCCGACCTCCCCCCTGCCGGGCTCACAGCCATGAATTATCACACTTTGAAGGCGGGGCTCACCCTTCCCCTCCACCCCATCATTGGGCAGTTTTTGGCGGACACGGGCCTCGCCATTACCCAACTCACTCCGAACGCATGGAGCAATCTGTTGGCAGCCCTGACCGTCTTCGGCCTCGAGGGCTATGAAAATCAGCTGAGTACGGCGGAGATCAACGAGCTCTTCATCGTGATCAGACAAGTGAGGGAGGGGAAGGGATATTATTCTTTCCAAGCTCGCCCGGGGGGCAAATTTTTAGGCGACCTCCCCAACAAAATCCGGGATTGGAAGGAGCAGTTCTTCTTTATCAGGGGGATTGGCGAGCTTCTAATGGTCGTGGAGGGCGTATCCCTACTCCCGAGACATATGGGGAGACGAGCTGTAGGTGGCATACCTTAGTGTGTGTGCGTCAGATTAGATTACTGATCTAATCTATCTTTTTGCAGGTTTGAAGCGCCACAAGTCGAGCCGTGGGAAATCGAAGGTTTCGATTGGCTTCGAGTTTGTGCGGACGGTGTGTTGCTTGAGGGAGAAGAAGGATCGCGAGATCGAACACTTGTGCCAACACCACTGCCACAGGGTCGCCGACCTCATCACTTCACCACACCACCTCGCTGCTCAAGGTTTTGCACTTCTCCATTTTGAAGTTCTGCCAGCTCGCTGCTCCGTATATTGAGATCGCCTGACCTACTTGATCATCTTGTGCAGGTGTAGGTCCTACTGCCGAGCTCTCACCTGTTAAAGTTCCTGAAGCATACTATTTCTTAGCTCGGCAGCTCAGGATGGGCAAGCCTCGCCCAGGGAGGGAAGGTATCCCCTCGGGGGCGGTCCTGGATGCCACCAAGAAGCTCGATCTCGCCAAAGCCGCTGATAAGGCTGGGGGCTCGGGCTCTCAGAGGACCTCATCGCCTCCCCCAACGAAGAAGAAGGTCGCCGCTGCTAAAAAGGGGACCGGCCGAGGTTCGGACCTCGAGCGGGGCACTCAACCCCCTCCATTTCCCCAGACGAGGCGAGCTCTCCACCGTGGGGATGGCTCGCGAGTGAGTGAGGAAGAGACTCGCCCCGCCAAGCGAGTCAGGGCAGAGGGTGGCTCCGGATCAAGCCAAGCGGGGTCAGGACGAGCACTTGCTGTTCAACCTTCTCAAGCGCCTCCAACTCCTCAGAGTGCGCCCTCGCCGCCTCCCTACGGGGTCCCTATTCGGGATGATACCCTGCTCGGGCTTAATCCCGATAGGTTTGGGTAAGTGGGCGACCTCTTTTGAAGTTGGAAGTCTTTGCAATTTCTATAATTTTTGCTGACTGATTTGAGTATTGTGTAGGTATGCTCCCACCGAGTTCCCGCAGCGACCTGAATCTCTCCATATCACCGAGCGGTGTAAGGCCCTGAGCTCATCGAGGGACCTTCCTGATGGGGCGGCTCGCTGAGTTTTTACTGAGGCCCCCAAGTACCTCTCCGCCTCAGAGCTCGGCATGATCGAGAGGCAAAAGCCTGCCGACAAGGTGAGGCTGGCGATGCACTACGCCTGTGCGGCAATGGCGGCGGCCCAGCTCGTTAGTGATGATATCGCCACCTCTGATAGAGCTCGCCATGATACAAAGAAGGCGCTCACTAAGGTGGGCGACGAGCGGAAGAAGGCCCTCGAGGAGCTCGTTAGGGCGGAGACCAAAACGAAGGCCTCACTGGAGGCGGAGCTGCTTGCTATCAAAAAAGCAGAAAAACTACAAGCCGACCTCCGCCAACAACAGGCCGAGCTGGAGGAAGCCCGCCGGACACTCGCCGCTCGGGAAGAGGAGCTCATCCTGACTCGGGTTGAGGTAGGGCTCCTTCGCGATCAGAGTCGAGGGAACTCAGAGGAGTACCGGAAGTTGCGGGAGGAGGTTGCTGCTAAGGCTCTGGAGATCGCCGAGCTCAAGAGCAGTTCTGACACCGCCATCACTCCTGAGGCACTTGAGCTCGCCGAGGTGGTCGCCACCGACAAGGGCTTCGTGCTCTGCTTTGCTGAGGTAATCCGCTCCTTCCAATGGGCGTGGATTAATAATGATAGTGAGTGGGAAGCCCTCGTCAGCGAGTTTGAGGATTGCTTGGAGAAGTCCTCGATCCCCCCCGGCACGGAGCTGAACATTGGAGATCTCGCGGGCTACGGGATCAATCTTGACGCTGCTCGTCAAAAGTTCAATATTATCCAGACGAAGCAAGTCTTGACTGCCGACCTCGCCCAAGAAACTGAAGGTGATGAGGGGGATGCTGGAGGCGAGGCCCCACAGACAATGGAGCAGATGCAGGAGGTCTGAGGGGATGCGATGATAAACATCAGCGAGCTCGGCACTAGCGGGCTCTCCGGGAATATCACTTCTGATGTCGAGCTTGCCATGCCCATCCGCCAGGTCACCCCTACTCCAGAGGTCGCCGACCCCGAGCCCTAGGCCTTCTTTATTATTGCTTTCTTAGTTTAGTTTTTACTTTCCAAGTCACGATAGGTCGCCGGGTTGCGGAGCTCCATTTTTGTAGCCTTTGATTTTTGTTCAAGTAGACTTAGCTCGCCGGGCACGTGCAGCTCGCCCAGAAGGAGCTTTTGTAGGGGTGGCAATGGGGCAGGGCAGGGCGGGTATTTAAATACCCATGCCTGCCCCGCGCCCATGCCCCGCTGCCCCGTCCTGCCCCATGCCCCGCCGCGGGGCAATATGTTTTGCCCCATGCTTGCCCTGCGCGGGGCAGATCCGCCCCGCCCTGCCCCATTCTGCCCCATACTTCATATACTAAAATTTAATATATATATATATATATATATATATATATATATATAATTTAGATATATCCATTAAATCATATTCAACATAAATAATGAACCATGTTCAGCACATTATATTCAAAAACCAAGAAATTAAACCATTTTACAAGTCCTAATGAAAGTATAAACCCTAATGAAAGAAAGTGTTTATTTATTTATTTATTATATTTTAGATATTAATTATTAATGTTTAGATCATAATTTAAAATATCTTATATATAATTTTTGATTATATTAGTTTAATAATAATAAATAAAAAATATTTGATATTATTATATTTATTTTATATAAAATATATTATTTATATATAAATAATATATATTATTTAGTATATAATATTTTGCGGGGCGGGGCAGGGCAGGGCAGTAAAATTGTAAACCCATGTCTGCCCTGCCCCATGAGCGGGGCGGGGCAGGTTGCCCCATTCTCAGGACGGGGCGGGGCAGGGCTGACCCATTCAGGGCGGGGCAGATCGGGGCGGCTACGGGGCGGGGCATTTTGCCACCCCTAAGCTTTTGTAGTTCAAAGATGGCCAGCTGGTCAGCCTTTGTGGCCAGCACATCTACTTATACTTATGATTTTTTCAAGCATATTTTTGGCTTGAAAATCTCTTAAGTATCTTTTTTAATATAAGCCGAGCATTTTTTGTCCAACTCTTTTTCTTTATGTGTTTGCGCCTTTACGTTATAATTTTCTAAATAGCTCGTTTTTGTTTATTTTTCTGGTACATAATTGTTCGTCTTATTCTGCTTTGAGAAGCAAATCGTTCGTTTTACGTCGCTTACGACTACGAATTGTACCTCTATTTTGAGAGTGCGTATTCTTCGTCTTACGCCACTTAGGGCCGCGAATCGTTCGTCTTAGACCACTTAGGGAGGCGAACTGCACTTCGATTGATTCACGTTGGGCCATTGGGTTTCATGAACCTTGCCTTAGACGTTTTTTCGTCTTCTTCACGAATTTTTCTAACTTATGGCAGTAGGTGCTTAGCAACCCTTTAAGGAGGGTACCTTCGCGACCTCGGGCAGTTTGGCCTTTGCCTTCGAGCTATTTAATTACAACGTTTGGGACCTTGGTCCTTGCACATTAAGGATTTTTGAGCATGTGGGCGAGCTGGGCTCGGCGAGCTATCTGGAGCAGTGGGTGACCTGGTGCAGCTCGTCTGGTTGGAGAGCTGCACAGGTCCAAACACTTGGGGAATTTTTCTGAATTTTTTCTGACTTTTCATAGCGGTGTAATTTACATCGGTTGCCATCGACATTTCTGATGCAAACCTTCGACTAGTCTATTACAGGATTCTAGTCTATTGGTAGAACTTTTTTAGATGTGCCGAGCTCCAGGTGTATGACGAAGCTTTGCCTTCTGCGTCTTCTAGATCATAGGTACCGTTTGGCCAGGCTGCGGTGACCCGGAATGGTCCTTCCCAGTTTGAACCGAATACGCCTGGTGGGGCCATCAATTTCTTCTTTAACACCAGGTCCCCGACCTTAAATTTTCGATCACAGACCTGAGAGTTGTAATATTTTTCCGCTCTACGCTTGTATGTGGCGTTCTTCATTTCTGCCGAAGCCCTGGTCTCTTCGATCAGATCCTTTTCTACTGCCAAGGCTTCATTATTATTTTCTTCATCATACCCCACCACCTTCCAAGTCTTGTTCTGGACTTCAACCGGGACTACGGCTTCAGTCCCGAAGGCTAGGGCAAACGGGGTCTCCCCGGTGCTGGCCCTATAGGAAGTTCTATAAGACCATAGGACCTCCGGGAGCTCGTCTGCCCAGCCCCCTTTCTTTTCCTCGAGGTGGAGCTTCAATATGTGTTTCAAGATTTTGTTCACCGCCTCGACCTGGCCGTTCGACTGGGGATGATATGGAGTTGAGTAGTGCTTCTTGATGTTCCATGAACTGCAGAAGTCCCTCAACTTCTGTCCATCGAATTGCCTTCCATTATCAGTGATGACCGACTGTGGGAGTCCAAATCTGCAGATCAGGTTTTTCCAAATGAAGCCAATCATCCTTTCCTGGGTTATGGTTGAAGAAAGCTTCGGCCTCAGCCCACTTAGTGTAGTAGTCTACTGCTACGACAGCAAACTTTACACCGCCTCTACCAGGTGGAAATGGGCCGATCAAGTCGATTCCCCATTTCGCGAAAGACCATGGGCTGAACACCGACTTCAGCTGGTTGGCTGGGGAGTGGATGTTAGGTGCGAAAAGTTGGCACTTTCGGTACCTTCGAGCGAAGCTGATGGCATCTTTGCGAAGAGTGGGCCAGTAGTAGCCCTGTCTGATCGTCTTATATGCCAATGCTTGCCCCCCAGCGTGACTCCCACAAATCCCTTCGTGAATTTCTTCTAAAACTTCGGACCCCTGCTTCCTAGTTAGGCATTTGAGCAGGGGTAGAGAGAATCTCACGTTTGTAGAGTTGGCCATCCAGCAGTGTGTATCTGGCAGCTTGCTTTACTAGCCGGCTAGCTTCCCAGGTGTCTACGGGGGTTGTTCCGTCTGTTAGGTAATTTTGGATTGGAGTGCACCAATCTTCATCACCTTCACTGTCCTCCTGCCCCCCGCTCGAGGTTTGATTTATTTTGTAATCGGACGTCGAGGGGTTTTTTAGTGTGGTGATCACAACCTCCGTGAATTCGACTTCGCCGTTGCTAGTAGTTAGCCGGGCTAGAGCATCTGCTTGTGTGTTTTCTAGCCGTGGTATCTGATTGATGTAAACTTGTGTAAACATCGAGATCAGATGCGCGGCTATCTTCTGGTAGGTCATCATCTGCTGGTCTTTTGCTTCATATCCCCCCGGACTTGGGATATTATTAGCTGGGAATATCCGAAAACTTGAAGATTGGTTGCCCCCACAACTAATGATAGCCTAAGTCCTGCTATCAATGCTTCATACTCCGCCTCGTTGTTGGTTGCTCGAAAGTCGAACCGAATTGCGGAGGTGAAGACTTGTCTGTCTGGGCTGATCAGGACCACGCCGGCGCCTGCTGCTATGCTAGTTGATGATCCGTCCACGTAGAGATGCCACGGAGCTATACGCCCCCTCGTCGGATCTTGTGGGAAAGTTAGCTCGACGATGAAGTCGGCAAGTGCTTGTCCCTTGATCGCTGTTCGGGGTGCGTAGGTTATACCGTATTGGCTGATCTCCAGTGACCATTTCAGCAGGCGTCCGGCGGTGTCTGGGCGCTGTAGTATTTGACGTAGTGAGAACGTTGTCAGCACCTCTACTGGGTGGTCAAAGAAGTAGGGCCTCAATTTTCTAACACTCATCACCAGTGCATAAGCCAGCTTCTCTGTTGGGGTGTACCGCAACTCAGCTTCATGTAAGACTTGGCTCACGTAGTACACTGGTAGGTGTGTTTTCGCCTCTTCTCGGACCAGGACGGAGCTGATGGCCACCTCCGACGCGGCTAGGTACAGATACAGCTTCTCTCCAGGTATCGGCTTCAACAGGACCTGTGTATCCGCCAGGTATGTTTTGAAATCTTCGAAGGCTCGTTGGCATTCATTTGTCCAGACGAAGTGGTTTTTGAGGTGGATCTTGTTGGTTTTGGCCGCCTCTTTGTACCTCCGTGTGTTTGCCTTAATTACCTCGAAAAATGGACGATTCCGGTCGCCATACCTGGAGATGAATCTGTTCAGGGCCGCCATGCACCCAGTTAGTCTTTGAATTTTTTGGATAGAATCAGGTATACCCATCTCGATTATGCATTGGACCTGTGTTGGGTTGACCTCAATTCCACGCTGGCTAACTAGGTGCCCTAGGAACTTCCCAGAGCGCACGCCGAAGCTGGTCTTTTTGGGGTCAACTTCATGTTGTAGTGGAGCAGTATGTCGAAGGTCTGTTTTAGGTGGTGCAGGTGGTCCTCCTTTCTCAAACTCTTGACAACTGTGTCATCCACGTACACCTCCATGGATTCGCCAATGTGTTGGTCAAACATTTTGTTCACCAATCTTTAGTAGGTAGCTCCGGCGTTGATGAGTCCGAACGGCATCCTTTCCCAGCAATACATGTTCTTGTTGGTGTAGAACACCGTGTGTTCCTGGTTGTCTGCGTGTAGAGCTATCTGGTGATAGCCCGCGAAAGCATCCATGAATGTCATCATCTCATGGCCTGCGGTGCTATCCACCAGCTGATCGATGTGAGGCAGTGGGAAGTTGTCCTTCGGGCATGCTTTGTTTAGGTCCGTGAAGTCGATGCATAGTCTCCACGTCCCATTGTGTTTTCTCACCAGGACGGGGTTTGCAACCCACTGCGGACACAAAGCCTCCTTGATGAGTTTGTTGTCCAACAACTTCTCCACCTCAACTGTTAGAGCTGCGTACTTGTCTGGTCCATACTTCCTCCGCTTGTGGCGTACAGGTCTCCTCGTCGGGTCTATGTTAAGTCTGTGGCAAGCATGTTCCAACGGGATTCCCGTCATGTCTTCGTGAGACCAGGCAAACACGTCCAGGTTGGTCATCAAGAACAGCTCCATCCTCGACCGGTACGGTTTAGGTAACTCAGAACCGATGAAAAGTTCCAAGTCCCTTTCCGGGTCCACCGGGAGTGCCGTCAACTCTTCCATGGGGGTGGCTTTTCTCTTTTGGCTTTTCCATCTCGGGTCGCTGATGAACTCGTCCCACTCCTCTTGTAACATCTGTGCGGGCTCGTGGCCTATGCGTGGTTCGATGTCACCGGGTTGGCTTTCAGCTTGGGCGGGCTCGTCAGCTGTGAGCACCTCCGGTGGTTTGTCAACTTGGAATGGTGCGGTGACTTGGGGAGTTGGGTCAACGTCCATTGGTGTTGGTTCTTGACCTCCCGCAGGTCCCCAACCTTGGGCCTCATCAGCTACCTCCATGGGAGTAGGCTGCTGCCCTTGCGCAGGTACCGAACCCTGCGCATGTCTCAACACTTGAGTTTCTTCCAAGTCCTCCATTGGTGTCGGTTGTGTGTCTTGCACAGGTCCAGTGCCTTGGTTGATTTCTGACAAATCGCCTACCTCCATTATCTCAGTTTCGACCGAGATGACGTCTAGGATGTTTGGCTCATCTGCAAGAATCTATACGTTCTCTTCGAGAATGTGGACTTGTGTAACAGACTTCTTGACCCGGTCGTCTTTGATCTGGAGTAAACACTCTCGGGCTTTTTTCTGGTCAACCTTTATAGTTCCGGCGCCTTTTGGAGTTGGAAATTTTAAACAGTAGTAGTAGGTCGAATACGCCACTTTGAATTCATTAATAAACGGGCGACCAAGGAACCCGTTGTAGGAGGACTGCTGGTCGAAAACAAGGAAATCTATGAGCCTAGTCAGTCTCCTTTCGGGATCCTCAGCCGATACAAGCTGGACGCTCAACCTAACACTACCTAGGGGGACGGTTACAGCCTCTCCGAACCCCACTATCCTAGCATTGCTAGGTTCCAGATATGACTCAAAATCACCTAAGGCATCCAAGGTGGATTTGAAGAGAATGTTGGTAAATGCGCCGGTGTCCACAAGTAGCCTGTGAACTCGGACATTCATGATGTTGGCGGTTATCACCAATAAGTCGTTGTGGGGCATCAGTACCCCCTCTAGGTCCGCTGAAGAAAATGCCAGCTCGTCAGCAAGCTGTGAGATGGACCTGGGGCCGGAGCTTCCTTCCTGGACTTGGTTTATGACCCGGATTTCGGCCTTCCTCTTTCTCCTGGATATGGAGGATCCCCCGTCCTGGAGACCTCCGGTAACTCCGATCTCCTCCTCGAGAACCAGGAGCTCTCGGGTGGGCTTCAAGTTTTGCTGAGACTGGGGAGGTGCTCTCCGTCTGTTGTGGGGACCAGGTTGGTTTGCTTCCTCTTCCTCGTCATCGGAGGTAGCCCTCCTCTTGAACCTCGGTCTCTTAGCTGGGGCCTTCTTCACGAACTCGGCCAATTTCCCCTCCTCGTAAAATTTCCAGAGTTGCTTTAGGAGGTCTCGGCACTCGCTGGTGAAGTGGCCGATGGCCTGATGGTAGGCACAGAATTTATTGGGGTTGAGCTTCGTGCGGTCCTGGCGGATCCGCCTTGGCTCCTTCAGCATGGCCTTGCCTTTGACGGAAGTGAAGACGTGGTCAACGGAGACAGTGAGGACCTGATTAAGCTTTTCTTTGAGCTCGTCTCCCTCGCCAAAGGCCTTTAAGTTCCGGGGAGCTTTGTAGGTGCCCCCAGACTTTTTTCCCGTAGGGCTTCCTTTCCTCGTGGGTACCAACTTCTTTCAGTAGTGCCTCCTGCATAGCCACAAACACCCCCGCCTTGTGGCGGAATTCGCTGTAAGTGTTGGGACATACGAGGTGCATCTCCTTCCAGAGATCGTTGCCCCTCCTGAGTCCGGCCATTGCTGCAACGACCTTGGTATCCTCGCTTACCGGCTCGTCTTCCAGCAGAATTTTGTCGAACCTTTCCAGGTACTGCTGGTCGGTCTCGCTCTCGCTTTGGTGGATGTTGGCGAGTCGGTGCTTCTGGGTAAGGTAGGATCCGAACCCAGAGAAGTGGGCCAAGAACTCCCGCGAGAGTTGGCCAAATGAGCAGATTGACCCCGGGGCGAGTGAAGAGAACCAGCGGTGAGCTCGATCCCCTAGGGTCAGCGGGAAGTTCCGTCACTGGGTGGAATCGGTGGCGCCGACCGAAATCATGAAG
Source organism: Prunella vulgaris (assembly GCA_026898435.1). NCBI lineage: Eukaryota > Viridiplantae > Streptophyta > Magnoliopsida > Lamiales > Lamiaceae > Prunella > Prunella vulgaris. The sequence continues at coordinate 1,417,864 of JAPKLY010000017.1, read as the reverse complement.
TCCGCGTACTTGGCCAGGTGGACTTTCAGGTCCGATTCGCCATCGTATGCGGATATCACCGGGAATTGAACGACCTTTTTCAGTGAGGAGAGTCGTGGAGTCAGGTCCGCCAGACTTGGCTGCTACTTGTGCTTGTAGCATTTCAACGGCCTTTTTCAGTGAGGCCAGCTCGTCATCTCGGGTCACCTCCGGCGGAGGGTGCTCAAAGGTCGTGCGTCTCGCAGACGCATGTCCCCGAGGTGCCTCACTCTGGGGTGACCTCTCAGTGGCGGGCTGGAACTGGCGCCCGCCGTGGGGGCCTAGCCGGTCAGTGGCGGGCCTCCTCAGCCTTTCGTGAGCTGATCTGCGTGGCTGCTGGTCGGAGTCCCCGTGGGACGCAGCTGGGGCCGCCGTACGCTCATTCTCTTCGTATCTCGGGCCCAAGCAGCCTTGGAGGACTTCCCTCCTTTGTGATTGGTGGGTGCCATATGCCCCGGTGTACGCCGACTCCCTCCCCGTGTAAGGAGCAGGACCCTCCTCCACCATTTTAGCCTTACCAGTCCTCTCCCTACGCTGGCGGGCTTGTGCCGAACTCGCCTCCTGTTCGGTGGGGAGTACGATGTAGTCCCCTCTGGTCTGGGTGCCCTGAGTGGGCCTGGTCTGCTCTCGGGCTTCGGCATCTGGAACTCGTCTGGGTACCAGGGCGAGTTCGTCCTGCTGTCGTTGCTGCAACCTCTGTAGGGTCGCGATGGTGCGTTGGAGCTCGTCAGGATTGCTGACCAGGTCCCTCAGAGCGGGGGCCAAGTCTTCCTGGGTCACCGCAACTCGCGAAGGTCATGGAGCTGCGGTGCTCTTCTGGGGAGGTGGTTGTGATGTCTCCACCACCTGGCGTGAGGTCTCCACCTCGGCCTGGTTTTGATCACCCCCTTTAGACCTTCCCGCAGCTGCGGAGGCCTGTCCCTTGGCGGCTCGAGTGTTAGCCATTTTTGGGTTTCGGAGGGGGTAGCTTGCTGAAGGTCGTCGGAGTGGAGGGAGGTCGCCGGAGTGGTGGTGGTCGCCGGTGTGGTGGTCGTCCAGCTTAGGTGGAGCTGTGCAAGTTTTCGTCTAGCCTCGCGTGTGACGAATTATCTGAAATTCAGTTTATTCGTGTGCACGCGCGCGTTTGAAAACTTGTTCCGGGCCGATTTCGTGAAATCCGAAAATCTGGGTTCTTTCAAGGGATGAATGTGTATGTGTATCTTCAAGTGTTCTTGAGTTTCATCAAGAACACCTTCAAATCTTCAAGCAAACTCTAATGTTTCGTTCTTGAGATTTTTAATTTTTCAGGTTCGAAGGGCCCCCTTCTTCTAGCGCCAAATTGTTGATAGAATTTACTGATTGTGTTCGCTTATGTGGCTTTGCGACGGATTAATTCTACCAAACAATAATCTCATGATTTTATGTTCTTGTGGAGGGAGAGTGGAGAGTTTAGAGAGAGAAATATTGCAATGAAGATTGTATTGATTGTGTGAAAATATGAGAGTGTCCCCCGAATAGTACAAGAGAGGTCTTATTTATAGGTGTGCCAATGTGAGACGGCACCTTACGAGCCTATATGGCTTCCGGTGTTGACGAGGGTTCCTTACCCTCGTCTTGATCTCTCACACTGTTTCCCCTATCACGCCTCGTCCTACTACTATGCCTTAGACTAGATGAGCCTCATTAAAAACCTCGCCGTAAACCACCCTTGTGGATAAACCGGACGGAGGGAAAAAGAGTGCGCCACCGGGGTTCTGCTGACAAAGGGCGAGCTCCCGAGCCTTGACCAGATTCCAGAGTATCGCACAGTGATGTACCACAGTCGGGCGAGCTCTGGGCCTTCCACAGGCGGGCGAGCTCTGGTCCTTCCCCTGCTCGGATGAGCTCCGGAGACCTGGCAAACCTTGGGGATTATTTCTGAAACCGATTTTAGTTCGACATATCATCAACATGTTACTCTATTTTATTTTTCTAACCGATATTATTAATTTAAAGAATTTTATTAGATCTGTATTTAATTCGAAAGTAAGCTCTAATGTCTTATAATTTATTTTAAGTAACATATAAGTTGTTAAAGTAATTGGCTAATATAATTATTAATTTTTTTATAATGTATTACAACTTTTTTAAAAATCAAATTTCAATTTTTTTTTATGTTGATGTTAAAGTGAAAGTGGAAAAGGAAATGGGAGATTTGGTGTGGGATGGATGGATGAAGATGGAAGTGGCGAAGAAATTAAGCTGGGATATTCAAATTTAATTTTTTACAGATTATAAATTGTGAGGAGTTTATTTTAAGATTTTATAAATTATCATACATTTATAAAAATATATATATACTCATATATCACTATTTAATAAAAAAAACAAAATTCTTAACGTATATAACTAAATCAAATGCATAAATAATCACGGGAGGATAATTATACTCCATCTGTCTCATAAAAATTTGCACACTATTTTTATTATGATGTTTCACATAAATTTGTACACTATTAAAAATGAAAATATCGATTTACATGTATACTCACATTGCTTTACACATATTTACTTATATACTATTTTATTAATATTTTTATAAAAACAAAATGCGAAATCTTAGAGGTGCAAATTCGGTATGCGGGAGGGAGTAATACTATATCAATCGACAATTTTAGAGCATCACAATATCTTAAGGCTCATTTGGTTCGTAAGATAAAAATATATATCCGTAAAAATTTTTTATCTTATGAACCAAATGTAAAACAATAATTCATTTTAAGAAAGTGATTAAAAGTGATGAACGTGGTAGATCTCACAATTAACATGTTGATAGATTATTAGGATAAAAACAAGAGATTATATATGATGGAAGTGGCAGGCAAAATTGTGTAGAGCAGCAGTCACTCACACCTACCAGCAACACCGGTGCCATGAATTGGGCCCCACCGTTGTAAGACATTCAAACCAAAACTCCATGACTCTCTTCATTAGTCCCACATTCATCTCATTACATATATATACATGACTTTTTTGATTCGCTTTTTAACCACTATTTCCAACTAAATTAGCGTTTCGTTTACATAGGATGGATTTGAGATAAGTGGTTTCACACACAAATAACAATTTTTTTAAATAAAGTAAGTTAGTTGAATTTATAGATACTTAAATTTGAGTTTATGTTTAAAATGGGGAAATTTTAAATCCTCATCAAAACAATGTTATTTGTGACACCTATCCTCTTTACACTTTTTATCTTTATCTTTCCTCTACTTTTTTCCTTCTCTCTCATCTCTTTACAATTCGTGATTTGAAATATATGCTTTTTTACATGTATTTTTTTTAGAAAATCCATTTATTTTCAAATCCATCCATCCAAATGAAACCTAGGTGAATTTACAAATACTTAAATTTGAGTTTATGTTAAAAATAGAAATTTTTTAAATCCTCATTAAAACCATGTGATTTGTGAAATCCTTCCTTTTTACTCTTTTCATATCTATATTCCCTCTACTTTTTCACTTCTCTCTCATCTCTTTACAATTCGTACTTTAAAATATATGGCTTCTACATATATATTTTTTAAAATCCAATCATTTTCAAATCCATTCATCCAAATGGAGCCTTAGAAAACTTCAAGCAGGTTATTCGGAACAAATATATTACTTATTTAAGAGAGTGTTCTAATAAGGAGAAATATCATTTCCAAATTCTCCAAGATCAAATTTTTTTTCAAGCATATTAAACTATTATAACATAATAAAAAATTAATTTAAAATGAATATTGTCTAATATTATATCATAATATTAAAAGATTGAACTAATTGATGAAAATAAAGTATTGTCTCTATTATAAAGTAGTATTGAATTATCTTCAAAATAGATGCAACGACTGGAGACAGCCTTAAAACTTATAAATTCAATCAAATACTATTTCCATAGAAATATTTCTTTTTAAATTACGAATTATTTATTTTTACGATGGAATATGTCATGTGTTACCACATGATTACAACATTGGAAAATTCTGAAATTGCAATTACCAATTTGGTAGGATTTATATGTCAAAAGTCTTTTTCTATTTTCGCCGGAGTTAAATAGTTTGCCTTGTACTATTCGTATCCAAAAATATTAAACACACCTCATTATTTTAAAGATAGAAATATATATATATATATATATATATATATTAAATTATCTTTTGTACACCATAGTTTCATCATAAATTATCCAACAACTTTTTTTATATTGCATCCCTTATTTCCAATAAAAGTATTAAACAAAATACTCTAATCTATTAGACAAAATCCTATATAACTACAAACTAAAAAAATCATTTTTTATTAGATTAAAAAAAAATTATTACTTCATTTGAGCACAAAGAATACTCTCTCCATTACAAACATTCACCTTCTCCTTTACATAATGAAATCCAGAAAGTTATAGCAAAAGAGATACTCCCTCCATTCCTCAAATTTATTCCTATTGTATGAGCAATAAATTTTTAAAAAAAGTGAGGTAAAATAGATAAAGTGAGGATATTGTGTGGTTCACCTGAGAATAAAGTAACTATTTGTGAGTGTGATAATAAAATAATATATTTTAAAAGAAAAATGAGAATAGATTTGAGGAACGAACGAAAATTGAAAGTGAAAATAAATTTGAGGGACGGAGTAAGTATTTATCTCCATCCCACTCTCTCTGTATATTAAACACACCTTTTGATGTCCTCTATCCAAACAGCCAGCTCAATCTCTTTATTTATTTATTTTAAGTATTTAACCAGTTGCAAATTGGATTTTCAGGCCATCCATCTCCTTTCCCAGGTTATGAACGATGCCGTTGAAGAGATCAGTTTCATTTCTCAAATGCCAATACTAATACTAATAAAGTGTATACTGATACTACTGACCTAACCTTAATACAATGTGAGCTAAACAGTCGTTAAAGGGGCTAAAATAAAGAAGTTATTTCAAAATAATTAGTGCATAACATTACATTATAAAATTAAAAAGATACATATGATATAATACTGTAACTCATGCGTATTTAATCGAATAAAATGACATCAACCAAAAATGCATTCATGAAATATAACTATTTTTAATACTCGATCAACATTGTACTACTCAATATTTTTAATTCTCTATTTATATATATTTGAACTAAATGTTAGATGAGGTGGCGCTTCTTTCTTACTCTTTAATAGTGATAGGAATGTTTATATTTTTTTTTAATACCCCAATTAGGCTGTGTTTACTTGATTGTTAGAATAGTATAGATAATACTAATTTATTAGGAGTGTTAAAATAAATATAGATAATACATGTTACTTCATAGGATAATAAAAATATTAAAATTATAATACTCTGTTTATTTTTATTATTAAGACTAACTTACAATGAGTAAAAAAGTGAGATAATTGAAATGGGGAAGAAGATAGGGTATTGTGAATGTTAAACAAGGTTTAACCGCACAAGAGCTTGAATTTATTTTTGAGTAAATAATAAGTGTTTAACTCGGGTCGAATGTATAATGGTATGCTCTAATTTTAGAAAGAATGACGCAAAATATGGTTGGTGGTGGTGGTGGAGGAGAATGATTGAGGAGAAATGATAATAGGAGGGAGAGTGGTTAACCAAAATGAATATTGATTACCTTATTTAAAAGGAGAAATAACTAGTGTTATTTTTTTTTTCATTAACCACCATAATTGGTCTATAATTATTTTCATTTTCATTACCATTGAGAATTTTTAAACCAAATGTCTTCTGAGTTAGTCTTAGCTAATTAGGCATTATACGCAGAAATATTAAGTTTTAAGCTAATGAGAAAAGACTGATATATACCCAATCTTTTTTTTTTCGGTTTAAATGGACCAGATTTATGGGCATGACAATTTAACATCTTTAATTCTGGTCCCACATATCTTTGCACACCCTATAAATAAATTTTTTTATTTAATTTTATTCTCACAATATTTATATATTTATTTAAAATGTCACTATCTTTCCCATTTCAATTCAATAAATTTTATTATTTTAATAATATAAATTTACATATCGCACTTAATGGTCTGCTCATTTTATAATTTTTGAAAAAAATGTGCGAGGTGAAAAGTAAAAGATGTTGGAGTAGAGAGGGAGTATCAAACATTTCCTCTTGACCAAAACTTGTTTTGTTGCTACGGACCTTCGCTTCCTCAATTTGATCACTATAACTCTGGTAATTTGGTTTCCGGTGGACGAGCTGTCACACTGTTACTTCTTTTTCTTTTTAATGTTTCAGGGGCACTTATTTTAAATTAATTAATGATAATGAGAATGTAATTTTATTTTATTTTTTTATCTTTACATATGATGAATGAGAGATTGTGGTTACACCATTAATATTGTGCTCCAATTTTAAAAAAAATTGATAAAAAAAAAATTGTTGCTTGTTATGGTATGGGGGATTAATTGAGGATGACTATAAGATAACATGGGGTATATATCAAATGAGGGCGATGACTATCTTATTTAGGAGGAAAAACAATATTGTGTACATCATTTGTTCTCATTACCTACTATAATTACTACTCCCTCCGTCCCGTAGGAATTTACACATTTTCCTTATTTGGACGTTCCACACAAATTTGCACACTACTAAAAATGGAAGCATTGATTTACGTGCACACTTACAAATCTTTACACATATTTATCCATATACCACTATTTTATATATAAAACTATTTTTTCTTAAGAAATGTGCCGTCCCGTAGGGTGCAAATTCCTACGGAACGGAGAGAGTATATAATATCCTCAATTCCATTATCAATCAAGAATTTTCATAACAAACGCTCCCTCAAATTCAGTATGCTAAAGCAAATAAGTCAGTTTAGAAAATATCATACCCTGAATTCAATAATATTCGACATAATTAAAAATGGTACAAATTAACTTCGATGAATATATAAATTCACACAAAATTTTAGAGCTCCGTTAAAACTAATGCAAAAATCAATATATTCAACTCAGACTCCGATATATTTAAATAAAGAGAAAAAAAAATATAGTCCATTTAAATTCGGGTTGTTTTTAATCTGAGGTCAACATATATAATTGATTTCTAATGGATTAGAGTTAGTTCTCCGACCCGTTTATTAATTTTTTAAGTTTAACTTTTATATAATTTTTAAAATAATTTAGTTAAATTTTAGATGAAAGGAGGGATAAATATATTGAACAATTGTGAAGTTGATTAAATAGTGACAAGTATTATATGCTTCTTGTGCATTATACACCAGTATTACAATTGCTTGTATAAACCATAATATTATTATTGTAAGAACTAATATATATGTATATATTATTTGTAAAAAATTAAAACTATTGCTCAGTAATATACGATACACTTCTCTTAGATAAAAGTTGTTATATCTTCATGATTTTTTTATTTTTGGCCGATGTCTATTTGACCATTTGATCCAGTTAACATAAACGCTACTTGCATTAATTGTGAAATTAAATTTTATTATGTTGTGTATTAATTTTATAACCAGTTAGAGACCATTCCATCAAAGTCTGTTGTAAATGAATACGGGGATCCATTTGGATAGATAAATTTGAAAATGAATGAATTTAAAAAAAAATTACATGAACTGATGAATTGTAAAGAGATATGAAAGAAGAAAAAAAGTAAAGAAAAAATAGAGATAAAAAGGGGTAGAGAGGAGAGATTTTAAATGAAATGATTTTGATGAGGATTTAGAATCCTCAATTTTAAACATAACTTAAATCTAAGTATTTGTAAATTCATCTAACTTACTTGGAGAGAGTGATTATTTGTGTGTGAAATTCGTGTATTTCACACACAAATAATCACTATCTTCATGAATTTACAAATATTTAGATTTGAGTTATGTTTAAAATGGAGAAACTCTAAATCTTCTTCAAAATAATGTTGTTTGAAATCACTCATCTCTTCCTCTTTCCATCTCAATCTCTCCTTACTTTTTCCCTTCTCTAGTCTCTTTATAATTCTTAACTTGAAATATATTATACTCCCTCCGTCCAAAACTACTTTCACACTTTCCTAATTTGGACGTCTCAACTCTTCTTTCACACACCTAAAAAGAAAACTTTTTACACTTACAAAAGTCAATAAAATACATTTTTTCTTATTTTATTATTTAACTTTACAACCACATACTTATTTTTTCTTAATTTGCGTGTTCGAAACTACTATGAAAATAGTTCCGGGAGGGAGGGGATATATGTTTTTAATTTTCAATGACAATAATTGTATTGTTATTAATAAAAATCAATTATGTTTGGGGTAAAATTAAATCAATTAGTGAGAAGCCCGTTTACTAGCAAGTAGGGCCGTTTAACTAACATTATAGTGCGAACCATTAATGCAAAAAGCTACAACAAGTACACCATAACTCTGATGTGCATAGACTCGTTATTGATGAGTCATGACATTATGATAAAATCGTGTCTAAGGAATTGACAACTTAAGAAAGAGATGGTGTCGAATTTATAAGCCACAAACAATAAAATCTAAACCTTATGAAAAGAAAATAAATGAGGATTTGTAGCTACCACACATGCATGTTAGATTTTATTGCAACAACATTTGTCTGGCATCGCATGCACCACCTTAACCGACATTTAAGTTAATGTTTCGGAAATATATATATATATATATATATATATATATATATATATATTTATATACGTAATATTCTAATCCATTCATTTTGTTAAAGGATTTGTTAAGTAGAGCTCCATCCCACTAATTTAACAATCTCACACAAGTCATTAAGTTTTATCTGTTGTTTTATATTTAGCCGGCGCATGACAGTGACAAAATCCAATAGTTCTGGACTATATAGTATTATTTGTTGAAAAATCAGATTTCACAGAGAGAGTAGATAACAATTAGAGTAGTCGTGGTAAGATTTTAAATATATATATATATGTTATCTTATCTTAATATTAAATAAAGACGAAGTTATGAATGCTCGATTTCGAAATTCCTTTATTCTCATTAATTTTGGCATTAAAAATTAATCTTGACCTTATAATTTAAGTCTTTTAATTTTAACCGTACATTTTAATATTTTACAAATATATATCTTATATAAATCTTATAAATATATTCATAATATCAAATCATATATCTAATTTTTTAATTTCAACCGTTCATCTTAATTTCTATATATACTTCTATAAATTTCAACTTCATAAATATTATTATTCTCATCTTTTAACCTTAATTTTTTCTTTTATATATATATATATATATAACATCTAACGAAACTTGTTTCATAACTCAAAATGTGGTTTGACACAATTTGACAATATTTTGAATTTTTTAAGTCAGGAATACATAATAATATTATAATGAATTAATCTTACATACATCAAATAGAACTGTTAAATGGTCTGCCCGAGCTGATCTAGTTGCGGGCCACACCACGAGATTTTTTTAAGTTTAGTCGGGCTAGTCCGTTCTCTTTGAGTCACATACTTTTGAGTCTGTCCTGGCCCTAATAGGCTACCGAACTATATTAATATAATCATTGAGCTGCATTATAAGTATATTTTCACTAAAACAGTTTACTTTGCCACTAGTTTGGATATAGTGTATACCTTTAAAGAATAGTATTAGTTATTCCATTAAATCATATTAATTTATTTGTCATGAGTAAATGTTTTTTAATTAAAAAATAGTACTCCCTCCGTCCCAACATTTTCTTCATAGGTGGAGTTTCACGCATATTAAGAAAAAGTAAAGTATGTGAGTGTGAAGTTAAATAATAAAATATAAAAAAGTGTACTTTATTGACTTTTGTGAGTATGAGTTGTTTCCTTTTTGGGGTATGAAGAAAAAGTTGGGACGTCCATATAAAGAAAGTGTGAAATTTATCTTGGGACAGAGGGAGTAATTGACTTGTAAAAATATAAATCAGGTGATAAAATTATAATAGCTTAAAAATTGTATATATATCAGATTTTAAATTTTAAAAATATATAATCTCTTCATTCCATGAATTCTTTCATGTTTAAGACAGAAAAAAACAATAAAAAATAGAGCGTAATGGACTCAAATTTAAGGGTAAAATACTAAGTAGGATTATAGGTAAGTACGAGCACATGAATAACGGCATTGATTTTGTATAAAATTGAGAATACTGTGAAAATGAAGTTTATGAAATATTTTTTTTATCCTAATAGTGAGAAAATTATTTTTAACGGATGAAAAAGAAAAGAATAAAAGTAATTAGGAGAGACAGAATAAGTGTTAGGGGAAATATATTTTTTTGAAGATTTTATTTTTCGTCCTCTTAAGTTCTGAATTTAGTTTGTTAACTTATAAAAATTATGATTTTAGTCCTGTGACCGATTGAATGACTGGATATAACAAGTCATAGGACCAAAATCATATTTTTTGTACGTAAGAGGATGAAAAAACAAAGTTTCATTGGTTTTGTTTTTCGTTCTTTTAAGATTTGAATTTAGTTCTTTAATTTGCAAATAATTTATGATTTTGGTCCTGTAAGCGGTTGAGTAACCGGGTATAACAAGTCACATGACCAAAATCATAATTCTTTGTAAGTTAAAGCACTAAAGTCAAAATTTAGGAGGACGAAAAATAAAGTCAATAAAAATTAAAGGACAAAAAAAATATATTTTTCCTAAGTATTATTATATTTTTTTTCAAAAGGAAAATAATAATATAGTGAATTGTCCTTATTCTATCATGCTACATCAAATATTTTTATTGCATAAAGAAATGTGCCCCCAACATACCTTAATTGAGACCCTTTTGTTATTAGAAAATCAACATCGCTTAATATAAAATCATTCATGCATGCATGCTGGAAATTAAGGAACTAATACCGTTGCTGCTTAATTTTCACCAAGCTCACACAACTGGAATTGATACTCCAACATATATACTTATGAATTTATCATGCAATTAATTAATTACATATCATTAATTCTGCCAATTAATTCGTAGCTTTAGATGAGATAAGATAAATAAAATTCATGGCATATTTTGAGTTGAAATTCATCTTACACAATAAAAAAGTGAGAAAGAATATCGGAAAACTATATAAATGGATTAATTCCACACAAGAAATACATATGAGTTAAAACTTTTAAAGAATGAAATTTGTGGCATTCCACGACGTGTAAATGAAAAATGTAGAGTGAGTAGGGTTATTTTCATGGGGCAAGTTAAGTTTATCTTAGAAAATGGTGGGGTAGTTCATGTGCTTTGGATTTTGGGACCACGAGAGATACATTTTGTCTATCTCTAATGACATTTTTGTTACTTATTCTGAGAAAAGACACCAACGTCTTAATTCATCACGTGGACATTATACACTGTCGAAACACAGTTGGGACCTCTCTATTAAATGATTGGTCATGGTTTTTTGTTCTCTCTCTCACTCTCTCTCTCAATTTCATTTTTTTAAAATTAAACAAAATATTACTGAAAAATTACACATGTTATTACTGAAAAGTGTATCTTTCACATTTTAATTTTTCAGTAATAATATGCGTAACTTTTTAATAATATTTTATTTACCTTTTAAAAAATGAACTTAAGTTGCACCTTGTAGCTAGTACATACAAAACTAATCTGTTTTGTGAATAGGAGGGCCCCCCTATCTCTAGCAACTCAAAGTCTCATATTACTGGCCTTGGGCCCCACCTTTATTCAATAATTGAAACTCAGACTAGTTACAATTATCAATTTACTTATATATAAACTAATTAATTAATGAGTTAGCGCGTGTGAAAGTCAAGGCTGATAATAAAATCCATTGTGTAGAGTAGAGATGGTGATACTTCGTGATCAGTCAACCTCACTCCTCACAGATCTTCTGTGCGCTCCTTGAATAATGTAAAGGGCAAAGTATAAAGTATGCAGAATTAATATTAGATTTTCAAAACTTTATTTCATTATGATCTAGAAAATTTTCAATCATCATATTTGAAATTCATTAAAAGGAATTCTTCGAATTGTTAGAGGATTTTTTTGTAGTGCCATAAAGAAAAGAATTTAAATTTAAGAAAAAAAAAGGCCTATATTTACAAAATTTGAAGGTAAAAAATAGAGTTATGCAATTTCAACCTAGGATAGACATCCGATCAAATCTTGATGTCAGTCATGTAAACGTTATGTATATTGGCTGTGTTTGGTACGTTGAATAGGGGTGAGATAAGGGGGTTTTATATATGTATTGCATTGTTAATTTGGTAGAGTGTGTTAGAACTCTTCGACCCAATGAACAGTATCGGGTCAAGAGTTCTAATCTGATTTTTAATATCAAAGTTCGTTGTTATCATGGTAGATGGTGTTCTATCTCTACCATGGTATTAGAAATAAAATTATAACAGTGCAACAGATTTCAAGTCGGTGGTGGGTTTCAATGGATTTTGGATTTCCGGTGATCGTGGGATAAGTCGGTAATGGATTCCGGCTAGAGGGCTTCGATTCAGGCCACAACTTCTTCTTCATTTTTGGTTGATGGCTAACTCCTGGCATCAACGGTAATCGATTTCCAGAAAATGTTCTGTTGGTGTAGTGGTCAGAGATAGTGGCAATAAATTGATTCTTCTGTGTAATTGATAGAGACTGCAGAGAAGGCGCCATTGGTGAAATCTTCGTCCCGGATTTTTTTTTTCAATAGACCTGGGCACACGGATTAAGAAAAAATAGAATATATGAGTGTAAAGTTGATTAATAAAATATAAAAAATATACTTTATTGACTTTTGCGAGTGTAAATTATTTCCTTTTTAAGGTGAAAAAAAAAAAAGAGTTGGGACATTCCAAAATAGAAAATATGAAAAAAGAGTTAGGACAGAGGGAGTACAAATCTCTCACTTAATAATTGAGATTTCACCACTGCATACTAATTTTCTACACACTATCAAATGAAACCAAAATATTAGGTGAAAAAATCAATCGACTCAACAAGGATCGGTCATATATATAACATTACCGAATAAATAGTAATATACCCCCATCCCTCAAAATATTACGGTATTTTTGGTGGCACAATAAAAATTTATTAATAACACATTATTATTAATAAAAATTTATTAAAAGATTCCATAAAAAAATGAAAATAACACTTTATTTATTAATAAAAATATATTTATTTTTAAGAATAACAACTTCATTTTTTCCAATTGTCTATTATTATACACAAAAATTTACATGTGAGTCATCATATATTAATAAACATATACACTTTCTTTAAGCAAAATAACAAAGAAAAAAAAAAATTTAAAATTTACTCCTTCCGTTCCCTAATAAATCTCTTTCTTTCTTTTTTGAAGATGTTATATAAACAAATATGAAATTTAATAGGGATGGAGGAGGTATTTTTATTAAAAAAAAATATAAGTGATACTTTTACCTTTCACAATGATACTTTATTCCAACGTTGCAGATTGCACATAAACAAAACGCCTAACAATTATGGTGTGTTATTTGGTTTACTTGTGTTAATCTAATCAATCATAAGTTCATGGCTCGTAAAATTATATTTTGTAGTGGAGAACGTGGATTCATTTTGTATTATTTTATTTTGTGTATTTAGGACATGGAAATATATATAGTATTGACAATTTTTGTATAATTTTAGTTTAGTATTGTGTTCAAATAAAAGTTTTTGTCACTTTCTATATATATAATTGGCGGTGATTGTTTGCGAAGTACCATAATAAATTAAATTGTCTTGATACATCTCATCACTCGACAACTAACAATATTGGTTTGTTCTGAAATATAGTCCAGTTGATAAGATTTGGTGTAATGTGAAGATTAAATAATTGGATTACCTAATTTAGCATGCGAATCATATTAATACACGAACATTCCATCTAATAAAAACACACACAACTAGATGCAAAAATGAAAAAAAAAAGTGATATAGTTACCCAAAACGTGACTACTAATAGTGAAAATATAGTAACAATTAAATTTTTTTTTAAAAAAAAATTGTGGTTATCATTGCTTTGTTTGCATGTATACGTTTCATTTTGTACTATTTGGACTTATACGGTATATATAAGTGTGTATATAATATATGATATGGTTCGTCAAAATACTACTGCTTGTCGTGGAATGTGAGGAATATCACGAAGCTGAAACCATTTCGTGTCTACCGTAACCCAAAAAGCGCTTTTAACAATTTAAAAAAAAATTAATTGCTTTTTTTCAGTTTTAAAAAGTGTTCAGTCTAAAAGACAAACCTTTTTAGCAAGTATTCAATCTACTAAGGGACGGAAAAAATATTATTTTTGTCAAATAAGCACTCGTAAAATTAATATAAGTGGTATGATTAAAAGAGATAATAAAATGAAATATAAAATTAATTAAGAACAAAAGTAATTGCAATTGATATGAATACAATAAAATGTAGGAATAATTATTCAATAATGTGAAATAAGTCATAAAAAAGTAGTACAAGAAATTTATTGTAAAACGAATTAAAAAAAAAAAAAGAGTATTTATGAACGAAGTGTATAATAATAGAATGTAAATAATGGAAGAATCTCATTTTCAGTCAGACACAAGACATCTGATCCAATCCTTGTGATAATTAAATTTATCATTTTGAAACAGATACTATATTACAGGCAGCATCAGACCAGAGGTAGTAAATCTACACTTGAAATCTCATCATTACACGTTTTGCAGAAACAAGGTTGGTCCCTTAGGGCTGTAGCAGTATACATCTAACAAGTTCAGGTCAGCTATTAGCTATGATTCTGAAAAATAGATAAATATGGGAAGACAATATTATTATTGTTTTCCCTAAAAGCTCTAGTGTTGTTTTACCTCTCTTTCGGCTCCTGCCAAACATCAGTAACTATAATCGGAGGAAGAAGACGCTGAATCTCCGTCTGAACTCCTATCTACATTCCCAACTTGCTCTCCTCCACCTCTCGATCGTTTTCCCTCTTCATTGTAGTCACTGTTGATATACCCTCCAGCGTAATAATCATCCATACTGTAATCATCATCATCTTCGTCATAATTGACATAATCAGCATCATCTTCATCTTCAACATGCTCATCACCTTTCCCAACATCATCTTTGTATACTAAATTGTCAGTAAAGCCTCCGGACTTCCCACTTCCAGCACCAGAAAATTCATCCACCATACAGTCGTCAAATTCATCTGCCGATGCTTGACCATTGTCCTCATCAAATTCTGATCTCCCAGAACTGCTAATGTTTTCATTTTCAGCAGTTTCAAGAGGTGTTTCTGTCAAATTCCATTCATCTTGCTGTGGATCTGCTGCATTATTGGTGACTATCTCCTTGCCACCTCTTCTGTTGAAAACATTCCCAACTGCTCTCTTAGCAGGCTTTTGCCGGCTGCGAATGGAGCGAGAAGCTTTCTTGTTGCTGCCTCGGGCTTGTGACCGGCCTTTCCAACCTGGAAGTTGGGTGAATTTGTCTTTCCTTGAAGTCAAATTGCGTGATTCGTCTTGAGGATTGGTCACTTTTCTCTGTGATTTTCCTCCACGTGTGCGCGTAGGACCTCTTGGACGTCCTCGACCTCGTTTCATAATATCCGGACCATTTCGTACAACAGTCCAGGAATTATCTTGTCGAGGTCCCGCTTGCGACACTTTATCCATTGATCCCCCAAGAGCAGTGTATAATGATGGCAATTTCTGGACCAAATGGAACCAAACTTGGATAATATGTAATCTTAAAGAGTTATAACTGCCTTCGTCAAAAAAAAAAAAAGAGTTATAACTGCCATATAAAGCATAACAAACAAATTCTTACATTCATATCTCCGGATTCATTGTCCTTTTGATGAGTTTCTCTCTGGTGGCCAGTATAATAGATGGATGCATCGAATTCCATGAGCCTTAAAGCAACAGCGGCCGTGGTCTGAGGCATCCACGGAAGTACTGAAATTGTTTCACATCTGGAGAAGGATTCACCATAGCATCCTACAACGTTAGATGAACTCAATATCTCAGAGGTCGTCTCGTAATTTGGTGACAAGAACTCCATCTTGATGCCATCTTCCAGCAACGTCAGGCACTGAACAGCAGCCAGGCAAATTCCAGTAAAGAGGGGATAATAAAAATAGAACAAAAGGATCAAAAAGAAGGTGAATATAACTACTGTCTATTTCATCAAAATCCAAATTCAGTACGAAAATGGTGGGGAGTAAATGAATAAATTGAAACAATTAGAAACATTTTGCGAACAGCACATAAATTATTATGTCTGGGATAAGACATGCACTAGTGTTAGGTAGAGAAACCTGATTGGCGTACACTTAAAATGCCACATATAGAGCCGAGAGATACCTGAAGAAGTTCTTCTGCGGTTGAGGCCATATGCAGCTTCCTACCCCAAGATTCTCGATACTCATCAGACCAAATATATCCGAAAGCATCTGATGGAACAGAGGCCTGCATAAGCAGACTCATAAAATGAGAACACACATTCTCTAGGCATATAGTAGTTGAACTTGATGCAAAAAACAACCCTAACCTCGATTGTAGCTAGTTGGACTTTCAGCAACCTAATCCTTGGGGGAAGAGAGTGGTCGAGCAAGATATTATCGAAGTCTTCACTCCATTTTCTTTTGCAATGAGACACATGATCTGTAAAGCCAAAAGTTTCCTTGAAAGTGTTGTATGTCCTATGACACGAAGGACAGTGACTTTCCTCCCAAGAAAATAAAATATGGCAACAATTGCAAATTTCAAGCAGCTGCTGGCGCCTTGAAGGGCCATGCTTTTGTGCTCCTAATACATTGGAAGCATAGCATTCATTCCACATCCACTCGAAGTCCTTATATTTTCGCATGATACTGTTATCCTCTGTACCATTATTTCCAATGTCAATGGTCAGTGATATACCTGGTCCTGGTGAATTAGAATACGATGCACAGTAGTTAAGCTTATTTCTTATTTCCAGAACGCCCTCCTTGTTATCATCACGGACGTGCCCACCAGAATGTTCACGCAACAAGTTTTTCCTAGCGGTTTCTTTGAATGTTGCTCCAATATTTTGCAATATGGCATGCAAATGAGATTCTCTTATTCCACGGGTGTCCAAACACGACAATAAAGCATTGAACCCCTACATGTAGTAAAAAAAAATAACTTCTCAAGTTACAAGAACGCTGATTCATATACCAGGTGGATAACAGTTATGGTTAAATCCTCAATCCATAAAAATACACGTGTTATAAAAAGAATATCTTCTCAAGTTACAAGCTCGTCACTCATTCATATACCAAGTGGATAACAATAATGGTTAAAGCCTCATAAATCCATGAAAAGATTACACCATAATAAACTTAGAATAGTATAAACAAAAATTACATATGCTGAGGATATTCATAAATATAAGATGCAAGGCAATAGTCTTGGAACTTATAAATGGTCCACATTTATTGGACATAGTGGCATACTTAAATCCTCCAGAAAGAATGACAGGAGGAAACGAGAAAAATTAATACCAGTCATACAGTGAGCAATACTAACTAGCGAATAAAATTAAGGGGTAAAGCTGCATAAAGTAAATTTTCCTTGACTTCATAGATGTAGATGAAAAATTTCAAAAGAAAATAGAAAAAGGAAACTAGTTATGAAATCATAATTGTAACCAATGAAGTTCTCCTAAGCTTTTTTTCTGTTTCCTCATAGAAAAAGAAGATGCAGTTTCTTACTCCTAGTACGGACCAAAAGAGGAATAAAGCTAAAATCATTCAATGGCTAGGAGATACCGCAGCATGCAATAGGCCCATAATTCTTTATAAGTATGACAAAAGACAAGATGGTACAAAGTGGAGGAAGAGAATCCAAATTCTTTACTACATGTCTACATCTAACTGAAAATAGCAAAAAACCTAAACAGAGAAAACAGAAGTACCTCTTCGGTATCAATAAGCCTCCAAACGCCATTGCATAACTCAACAAATATTCTGCCACATCCAGGATCCTTTTGAGATAGGGATGTTATAAACTGCCAATATCGATTTCGTCGACGATCCTGTCCAAGTGGCAAGGACCTATATACATAAATCTCTTCAGCTCGGTGACCAATGAAAGCTTTCCGCTCTGGTCGTGACTTTTCAGTAGCATATACAGAATGCTGAAGTATCAAGTTTTCAGGAACTACAGAAAATTCTTGCAGTAAAGAACCCTTTTCAGTAACGATGTTATTAAGATACTGTTCTTCACTCTGTTCAGCATTCAAGTCAACCAGCTGGAACTCAGGGTTTATAGACGACGACTCATTTTTTACAGAAAAACTATTTATTGGACTTCTCCTGTGCTCTGTAACATGGATGAGATTTTGTTCAAATCTGTTTCCAGCAACTGATGAATGCTGCAATTTAAAAGTGTGCTCCTCTTTCATACGACGCTTATCAAGTTGCGCTTCAGCCCACATCTGCTTCTTTAAGGCATTTGCAGCTTCCATGCGTTCCTGTAAACCTTCCAATCAAGAAACAGATATACAACATAAAGTAAAAGTGTGCATAATTTCTCAGAGAATTCTGGCATACCTCCAAAGCCATACGAATAGCATTTCCTTCATTTGCTACTCTTATCAAAGCAACCAGGGTATTTAGACGCTCTTCGGTGCTAAGATCAGCATACTCCCCTTCAGTAAGTCCTTGAACCCATGGTTCTCCAGAACCGCATTCATCTATTACAGTGTCTTCAAGATCATGAATAGCCATCTGTGAGTTAATCCCAGAAACATCGACCTTCAAAACACTTGTGCCATTACATTTTATCTCATCTACTGATTGAGTCAAAGTTGAACTGCTTTTAAAATTTCCAAGAGCATCTAGAGGAGCTTCCATCAACTCACTACTGGAGTTCTCCTTCCCATATTGAGAGACACCATCAACTCTGCTTAATTTTTGGGAATGAGAAGCTACCTTTAGTTTACCAATAGCACCCAAGTCAGCAACATCAGTTTCCTCTCCAACATCACTTTCAGAGTCTTGATCTCTTTCAACATCATCCTTTTCAACACCTGCTTCTTCATCTACATCCCCATTTTGATGTACCCGTATTCTCTCCAATGCTGCAGAGAGAATCGTCTCAGCATCATCAGGATCCTTTCTATAAGGGGAGCGTACACAATACGTTGAAGGAGCCGTTCTCTCGAACAGCTTAGTATCCCGTGACAAAGCAGCAGAGATTGATGCTTCTGGTGTCTTACTTGTTCTGAGATCCCTAAGACCAGATCTCTTCATACAAAAAGATAATTCCAATCAGCAGCATATTAGCACATACTGATACTTGTAACAAAGCAATATTATACTACCTGAATCTTGTCAGCAACATCCATTATTGAAAGTCCCTTACTTCCCTCCAGTGAGAGAATATGAAATGCTGCAAATTTGACTGTTCCAGGAGTTAAACGATGCTGGGATCTTCTAGAATTTGAGAAACCCCTTTCATGCATAATAGCAACAGCATTCTTAGCAGCTGCGCCACTTCGCAATTTTGATATTGTATCAGCACCATTATCGCTCTGCAATTGAAAAATTAAAAATAGAACATTAGGGAACTATATATACCAAGAGCAACTCTAAGGAATTGTTCTAGTATTGTTTTCATTTTATTTGTGTCTCAAACTTGAGATTCTCAATGGTCCTTATAGCATCAGAATGGAGTGAAAACAGTCATGTGCCTATGAGCCATTGATCAACATAAAAACAATGGCAGCCCTGGTTCATCTGAATGACGCAGATTGGATGTACAAATTTTATTTTACAAGCAAGAAAATTAACGATGAAACAGTAAAACACAATGAATTCACTGGAAAAATCTATGTTACTACCACAATAAAACCAGAGACATTTTCTTATCCTCACTGCCATTTCTCAAAGGCAACTCTTGACACTTTTCTCATACCAAGTGGAATCAGTAAAGACAAGGTTAGCCAGAAACTGAATGAAATAACCATGAACAATGACATGGAGTAATAAAACTTATATTTGGAGAAACAGGTACTCAGCACATGTCAATGACATGCATAATCTTCCCGAGTGTCACAAAATGACATGCAAATGACTTAACAGTTGATTGATGCATACGTGTGTATCCACACACACAAAAACTATACACAGAAACAAATGTATATATACAAACAAATTTACAGGACATCAGTGTAAGTGCATGCATAGACACATGCATGTGCAAGGACAATGAATGTAGACACAAATAGACATGTAAAATTACGCAACTGTATGCACATACACATGTATTTGCATGTATAATGAATATACAAGGTATAAACCAATAATATGATCCATTGTTTAACAAAGAACAGCTCGTGCCTCATTGTCATCCTGGAAATATGCAGTTGAAGTATTTTGCTTCTTCAATTTCGGCCCAAAACCTGCAGATAGAACAAATTGCCGCAATACTTCAGGCCAAGTTAGTGGACTGAGGTGGCGCTGCCAGCTAAGCAAGTCAAAACCCCAAGCATATGCCTGTTACATGTTATAAGACTAAGTTTCCAGTGCATCATAATCAATTGATAACAGGACCCAACATCTAAAGAGACGCACCCCTTCGACAATGTGTGTATGTCCACCCACAAGAATGCCAGCAGAATTTGGATCTGGTGTTCTTGCAACAACTTCAATGTCTTTAATAATGGATCTGAGAAGAGCTATATGGATCTCCCCCAACAACCTTGGATCCTAGAACCATGGGAGCATACACCGTGTTTAAAAAAAGCCACATCACAAATATCACCTAATAAAATTTGCGGAGACCGGAATGGAACTCCAAAACTTACAGAATCATGCAGTGCCTGAGTGAACTCATCCAAAGTGAAAGGCCATAGGCCAAGAACATCAGCAAAAGAAATTAAGAATCTCCAGACCTACAATTCACATGGACAAAACCACCAAGACATCAATAAGAAATCAAGTGAAGCGTGAGTACTGCACGGGATAATAACGGATGAAGTCAAAAGAAAAAGTAAATGGTCTATATGACCCACAATCGAATCTTAACAGCATAACTATCACTCAGTTAAGTATTAACACAGAAAATTGAAGAAGCTTCAGATGCGCTCTCCTACAGATAGAAAATTACACTTAAAACATATAACCTTGGAAGTAAACAATAAACATGGATACTGTATATTATTGTAAAAGTAAAATGAGCAATCAAATATGCTATCAACAGCAGAGAGCTTTACTCCGTGGTTAGATTCAAATTTACAGATATAAACCTATTATAAGCTAACAGGGTAAAAAGTTGCGACCCAAACAAGCCCAATTAATGCAGGGACAAAAATTGCAAGTTAGGGCCTGATTCCAATATTCAACAATATAATCCTATATCATCCTTTTCCATGCATCCATTGGTATAAAGTAAAATCAAAGACCACCATAAAGTCAATCAGTTGAAAAGTATATTTGTTTGGGTAGGTATGAGTGTGACCTATTTAAAATTAATTTCTGCTAAAAAGACACAATGGACCAATACGAAAGACAATTTTCAGTTGCAACAATAATATCAACAGCAACGGTAATAAAAGTAAAGAAGCATTTTCAGAAGCGATGGACATTAGTGAGAATGGAAGACCTAATAAGAGGAAAAGACATCTCACCATAAAAAGATTACCAACATTCTCCTCTGAGTCAGTCCAAGGCTGGACTTTGAAAGGCCTCTTCAAGTGAACATGCTCGGGTGGGAATTTTGGGAGCTTATCTGAACAATGAAAAATCACAAGGAACTTAGAAGGCAATATAGAATTGATAGCCAGAGAGTACAGGATGACTGGATGAGCCAAATAAATAGAAGCTGTTATTTTATTCAAACTTAGGAAAAAAATTGTTTATTACTTAATCATGCAAAACTATATCATGAATAAGCAAATGACACAAATGTTAAGAGGTATATCAATATTAATACCTTTAAACAAGTCAAGGTTCTGCAAGGTCTCACTGTCGAGAGCCATAATAGAGGGCAATTCGTTACTTGAGGCTGCTAGCTCCATGAGTTCCAACCTTTCATCGTCAATCAATTCTATTGATTCTTTGGCAATTCTGCGAGCGGCAGCCCTATCATTAGCAGCTTTAAGCCTTGCAGCTTCTTTCTCCCTGCGCATTTCCTCCTTGAGCCTCATCTTTTCTGCCTGAGATAGAACAAATTATTCACCACTCACTGATATATCAGACACCTAGTTATTGAAAGGCATGCGATGAGTCAACATATAGAATTTGACTAACTCTGATGTATTCCTTTTGAAGATATCTCTCTCTTCGTTCCATTTCACGCCTTTGCTCCCTCTGGCATCTCTCCTCTTCACGCTGCTTTTCACGCAACAGCCTCTCCTCTTCCTTGCGCCGTTCTCGATCCTGCCTTTCCATCTCTTTCCTCATCTGCTCTTCTCTCTACAAAATAATAGATAAACTTATAAGCAAACGATATGTGATTTTAAGACAATTAACTCAGTAGTAATACGGATTTGTAATAACAAATGAAGCAAAGAAAGCATGAAATTAACTGAAGGAAATACCTTTCTCCTTAAAACATCTTGTTTCTCGAGCTCCCTCCGGATTCTCTTCTCATGAGCTTCAACTTCTTTGGCTATTCGAGCTTCTTCGGCCTGCAAAATGGTGCAAGAGAAAGTTAAGAAGTTATAATCCGCCTTTAAGCAATCAAATGACTTAATTCTGAGTAGAACATTTTGGCACAGAAAGATAGGAATAAGGGAAGCTGCTCAGTGCATATTAATTGTTAATAGGGAAAACCCACTATGTGTATCCAATAAAACTGAATGATTTAAGGGGAGGGTATCACATCCATTGCTTCACAAAAATAAGATGAGATACTACTCATGGTGGCTTAGAAAACAGAGAAAGTAACAAGATTGAAAAAGAGCACCTTCCGTTTCCTCTCCAACTTCTCTAGGTCAATTGTGGTGTGCCTATCTGGTGTAATAATTTGATCATCTAATCCAGTGATTGGGTCAACAAGAAGATGAGAATCAATGATCGGATTCACCACGGGAGCTTTTGGTGGAGAAACATCTACTTCCCTAGTGGTCGGTGACAAGTGGGTTTCCTGTCTGCCTTGCTGAGACAGAAGACTTAAACTTGGCATCTGACCTTGAAGATATCCAGATGACAGTTGCTCACTGCTACGTATAATAGGTCTTCCAGTGGGTAATGGAATTCGAGCATTCAGGACATCAGAAGATGAACCATAATAATGTGGCACAGTTCTCTCATAGGCATCATTCCTCACAGATGGCTTCTCTGGGAGAAACTGGTATTCCTGGAGAGCCCTTGAAGCACCCTGGCAAGCCAGATTTTTAGTTTTCCAACCATACAAAATTTTGTCTATACCAACAAGATGCAAGAAGAGAAATAATATCTAGGTAATATAACACTCGTACAAAATGGTAATAGGGAAAATAATTAAATTTTGTCTATGGATTGAGGGATTTGGCTTCAATGCCTAAATTTATGAATTTGAAATTCTTTTTATATGCTCATAAAATTATTTTCACTCTTTTTCAAAGAAAGTATAATATAGTTATGCTTATAATATATAATATAGTTTAAAGGGTTAATTGCAAAAAAATCCACGACCTTTTGGGTGTTCATCAATTACAACATATCTTTTTAAAATTTGCAATTCGATAAGCAAACTAATTATTTGTTGCAATTCGACACACCAAACCACTTTCCCGTGTAACTACAACAGACGATGTGGCAGTCGGAGCTCTCCTCAATGCCACGTAGGGGTGAGCACTGTTCGGTTTTAACCGAACCGAACCGAACCGAAATAAGAATTTGGTTCGGTTAATTTGGTATTCGGTTCGGTTTTGGTTTTAAATATTTAAACTTTTGGTTTTCGGTTTCGGTTTCGGTTTTTAGGGTAAAAAAACCGAAAAACCGAAAACCGAACCGAATTTAAACATATATATATATATATATATAATTATAATGTATAATACTATTACTAATATATATAAATAAATTAAATAAATATTATATTACATAAATATAATTACATTACATATAGATAAAAAAAATCCTAACCCTCAAACCAGTAAGTTACCCCTTCCAAATTCCCTCCCTCACCCTCACCCTCACCCTCACGGCGCCTCACTTCCAGAAATTCCCTCCCCCACCCTCACGCCACTCACCCCATTCCAATCCGTCGCCGTCCGCCTAAGCTCATGGCGGGCGACCACCAAATCACCACTTCTCCTCTCCCTGTTTCCGCACACACAATTTTAACTAGTGATATTTCGGTTAATATGGTTATAAACCGAAACCGAACCGAAAATTTCGGTTTCGGTTTTTAATGTATATGGTTCGGTTTTGGTTTCTAATAATAATAAATTCAGTTATGTCGGTTTTGGTGATTTAGTTCGGTTCGGTAACCGAACCGAACCATGCTCACCCCTAATGCCACGCGAGATGCCAGAAATCAGCCCAGTGCATCGAACTAAAAGCGGCTCTAGCTGCCTCATCATCTTTAATTACATCGAAAATTAGTCATGTGCATCAAATTGCAACATATAATTAGCTTGTATATCAAATTTTGAAAATATGTGTTTGTAATTCATAACATTGCAAAGGTTTTTTTGCAATAAAACTTATTTTTAAAAAGTATTTTTTTTAAAATTTATGATTACTAAAAAAATAAACATTCTTTTTTATTATAAAAAATTAAATTATGACCAAGATAAAAAAAAAATTGAAGATTTCAAATACTAAATCAAATTTTTTAAAAAAAATGAATTTGAAATCATCAATTCAAATTGCACTTGTTCGATAGAAAACATGAAATAATTACCCAAATTAAAGGATTCAATTCTCCATGCTAAAATCCAATTTGCAAGAGAAGTTAAAACAAAATATACTCCCACAAGGATCCTAACCTTGATTTGTTTCGAATCCAGCCTCCCATGCAAATGAGCATCATAAGACCGTCGAGCTGGTTTCTGTTGTTCTGATGCAACTGTTCCATGAGGAGAATTTGATAGGATTAGAAAATTTTCAGGACGTACACATAACATACAGAATGACATATGTTTAAGATTACAAAAGATAAAAAAGAAAAAAAGATGCATGCATGGTCGCTAAATTAGCTTTAGCGTGTAATCAAGTCGAGCTGACTCACCAGCTACCTGGAATCAACTTGGGAAAGAATTG
This sequence comes from Prunella vulgaris, assembly GCA_026898435.1. Lineage (NCBI taxonomy): Eukaryota > Viridiplantae > Streptophyta > Magnoliopsida > Lamiales > Lamiaceae > Prunella > Prunella vulgaris. The sequence goes on along the minus strand of JAPKLY010000017.1, from coordinate 1,392,675 downwards.
AACTCAACTAGAGGTTACTCAAGTCGAGCTCAAACCCGAGTTGCTGGAGTAGCTCCTGAGTTTCAGCCACGGGACTTGATAGGCCCGCAAGCCTTCAAGAGTCTATGATGTTTTACTATTTTACCTTTAATATATTAAATTATGTACATATATGTTTATACAAGAAACTGTACTGAGACTCATCAAGCCTTTAAACTGAATTGCTGGAGATCATAAACATTTATATAAGTAATCAAAATAAGTTTGATATCACTGAATTGACATAAGTGGAACTCATGGAAAAATGAGTTTAACTGTAACCAAGCTTAGATTTTGTTATCAGACAAGTTAAGCTCAAGCTTCGTAATATATTGACTTGAAGTCTTGACTTGGTTCTGCTAAACAACTAACAGTGGAATCACCTTACATTCACGACTATCACTTCTTTCTACACAAAATTAATCACACATTTGGACCACCTTTTTTTTTATAATGGATAACTCCTCCCATTTTAGGTGAATAATGGGAAGCGAGATACACATCGATGTAGCGCTTCAGTCATTCAATCATATTCAAGAAGAAGCTTAATTTCCTGAGTGAGTCACTCTCATGATCCACATTGTAATCCCGAGCAACAAGCAGGTCTCAGTGGCAAACAGCAATATAATTTCACCATAGGGGAGAAGGAAAGAAGTGAAGTCCTCTTCATGGAGTTTAGGGAGTATACACTTGCAAGTAGAATGACCTAGTAGATAATCAAAATGAGTAGAATTTTTCAACTTGCAGTTCAAGACTACGGAGCCAGAAGTTAAAGGGCAGCATCCTCCAAATCTCACAAACCACTTGGCGTAATTAATATTTAAAGTATAAACCTAATAAAACCGTTAAACCTATTTGGACTTTAAATTAAACTATTAAAGTAACATCAAAATCAACAATATGCAGCTTTTGTCAGCACCCAATTGTCGATAGTTGATTTTACAATAGCATTACTTCCTAAGTGCTTGCACATCTAGGCATTGTTCCTCAAAAATCCTGCTTCAACTATACAGCTTATGGCTAAACAATTGAAATGTCCCAAAAATCCTACTTCAATCATACAGCTGAAGACTAAACAATTAAAATGTCCTATGTTATAGCTATAGTAAATATTACCTTGATTACTACAGCCAATAATACAGGAAATGTGTAATTATTTAAAGGATGATCAGCACAATATCAAAAAATAACAACTAATTGAACAGGAGAAATTTAGCAAGAAATGTATACCAAACGGTGCACCAAATGCACCAGGTGGCAATGGATCAAACTCCATCCCGAGAATGGGCCCATCCTCTCTCAGTGGTTCCCCTAACTGTGCCTCCACGAATTTTATTGCTCTCTGCTCAGATATAGCCAGAGGTGGTTCATAGAATCTCCTGATGGATGGCAATTCTGATGATATCCTCGGGACAGCAGTCCCAACTTTATGAATTACTCTGTGATGTTGTTGCTGCTGCTGCTTATCCATATTCCCGAAATGACTTAAACTAGAATCGGAGTCCTTTGCTAAGTCAGCATTGCTAACTGCCTTTTCATGCACAATACCACCAGAGCTTCCTGCAGTTGCCGATGCTGGTAAGACGCTTTTTTTCTGCTTCTTCTCTGTGGGGGGTTTCCGATCTTTTAGCCTCCTATGGCAGAACCACATTTGCAGTTGCCGATCGGTGAGGCCTAATTTAACAGAAAGCTCTGCCCGCAATGCTTCTGAAGGATATGTTTCCACTAGACACAAAAATTGCAAGGGTATTTCAAATTTTTAATCGAATTTGAACAGGAAAAAGAGTAAGAACAATGGATTAACGCAAGATTAAAGGGGGAAGAAAAGATATAAAGATGTAACCAAAATTAACTCACTAGCATAAGTTTTTTCAAGAACTTCCAACTGAGAAGGAGTCTTCATTTTGCGCTTCACCTTGGTCTCTCCTTCCGGGGAGTTCTTCTTCTCCATCTCCACACTTCCACCACCTCCTCCTTCTCCTCCACTGCCGCCGCCGCCGTCAACCTCCATTTTCACTACAAAACCTCAACCGGCCAAATCCCACCCCTTTCCAATACAAAAACAAATTAAATAGCCCAACAAAATTTAAGGCTGAAAACACGAATCATCCTCCATTGAGAAATTTCGAAGCCCCTTTCCTAAAATCTAGGGCTTGCAGAAAGGGAAATTCCTCCTGCCCCTTTCTCTGTCTAAAAACCAACAAAACAAAAACAAAACGAAGAGTGTAGAACGCTCAATTGTTTCTCTCTCTAGATACCCTATTGATTGTTAGTACAGAGCAAAAAAAATCGAGTTTGACAAAGATGTGCGGTGAAGATTTGTAGATTACCCATAATAAAATACAATTAATACTGCAGCTACACTCAAAAAAACAAAACCAAATACCAATACCAATACCAATACCAATACCACTGCTACTAGTAATAGAAGAATAATTATTACTCGTCGTATTAAAGTGGTGATTTTCTCGTTTGCGCTTTGGACGTGGTGTGAGGATAAAGGAACGAAAAGAGTACCAAGTACAGAATTCAAAGGCAAAAATACACCTGATATAATAAACCCACGAACCACAAACCAAAACAATAATTCCCTTTCTTTTTCTAATCCCACCCATCACTTCTTTTTTCTCTCTCTTTCTTTCTTTATTTCTCTTTGTTTTTTGTTGAATTTTTCTGATTTATCGAATGTGATGCTGTAAAAAAAATATTGAAAAGGAATTCTGTGTGTAGAGCGAGAGGGAGCGCGCATTAAAGAATGTGGAATAAATAGTGGAAGTCAGAGACAAGTGAGTTCTCTTTAGGCTTTGAAAATTGGACCTTTGATTCAAGATTGAATTTTTGGATCTGCGGTTTTGGGGTTTTCCTCCCTTCTCTCTCTCTCTAGATTTTCTTTTTCCAGTTATTGGGAGGGTGGACCGGGTCGGGTCGATAGTTTAGCTGCTAGGTCGATAATATTGTGCTACGCTGTTTTCGGCGCTTGTCTACACGCGTGTTGTATGTGTCACGCGCTCGTCAAGGAGGTGAAGAAAGATGTTTGATTCCTATGAACTTTTTATCTACAAAAGGTAATTATCAGTTGGTGGGACCATCCAATAGGTCGAAGAAGAAATTTGTGATTTGAACCTGCTAAATTAAAATCAACTGCTTTATTTCCTAATCCCTTTTTAAATGTACTTTCTCCATCCCAGGGGTATTTGCACTCCTGGGATGGCACACGATTTAAAAAATATTTTTTTTTAAATAAAATAATAATACATGGGTAAATGTGTGGTAAATTTTGTGAGTGTGCATGCAAATCGATGTTTCCCTTTTAAGTAGTATGCAAATTGATTTAGGACAACCCAAAATAGAAAGTATGCAAATTGGTTAGGGACCGGAGGGAGTACAACTTACGACAAATTGCAAAAATAAAATTTATATTTTCACTTTGAGAATTGAATTTTTAACTTTTATAGGAAGGTATCAAATTAGTGGAATGTTGTAAACAGCGACGGAACTAAAATTTTTAATTAGGGGCCCAATTATTAATAATAAAAAATTTAGACATATTTTTAAAAAAATAAATACATAAATCAATATACATATTATATAATCAAAATGGTAAACATAATCTTGCCTATATTTAATCAAAATGGTAAACAAAATAGTAAACATAATATTTCATCTAAAATGGGCTTGGTTAATATTGAAGACTAAAATGGGCCTATATTTCATTTCATAAGCCCAAAAAATACACGGCTAACAATTACATTGCCTTTGCTTATTTTGATATTCTACGCATTATTCCACAGATATATTATATATATAATATATTTTATTATTTAAATATAAATTTACTAAAATTCCATTATAAATTTACAAAATTCCAGGGGGCCCAGTGCCCCTCCTGTACCCTATATGCGTCCGACCATGGTTGTAAATATAAATGATCATGGAAAATTTTAAGAAAAAAAATGTAGGAAAATAATCATAACATATCGCAAATAAGTTTTGTGATAACAATTCTTGTGTAATAAAATATTTATTAACATTTGAAATGATGTACAATTATTTATTTTGAATTTTTTGTTTTTCTCTCTAACTTGTCCTCTGATTCTCCCTCAACTTTGACTTGAATTTGAATTTGGCTTAACTTTAAAGTCGATTTTGACTTTGACTGAGCTTGACTTGAAACACTTGATCCAATGACGATGAAGTCTTGTTTTGGATCGAGCGAAGTCTTTGAAAGATTTTGATGAAGAACAATCTTCGAATCTTCAAGTCTAGATTTGATCTGGAACACTGGATCGGGGGGGTCCTGGACCTTGATCTCTGATCGGAGTGCGCTTGTGTTTGAATTTGGTGAAGAACAGCTTGAAGGCGGCGAAGAACGCTTGGAGTCTTCAAAGTTAATCTTCAAGTAGAAATGTTTGATCAGACTAATTTAGCTCCTTGTTTCTGGTCGAATGATGTTTCTAGCTGGATTTGGCGAAGAACACTTGATGATCTTCAAAGTGTTCTTCAAGAAAAACGTCTAAACGGAGGGATTTGGTCTCTTGTCTTGGATCAAACGGTGTTTCTAGAGGGTTTGACGAAGAACGGCTTGAACTTCGGAAAATGCCTTCAGATTTGGTGAAGAACTCTTTGAATCTTTGACGGACTTGATCGATGATCTTCTTAGCTCGCAAGTTGCTCGTAGAGAGGATATTGATGTTGCTCGATCGTCTTCGATATTGGGTCGTTGGGTGTGGACCCCTTTTTGAATGGAGGAATGCCCCCTATTTATAGGGTCTGAAGGTGAAAACCTTCCTTTCTTGCGCTGACACATGACATGCTCCGGTTGGCTGGTGCCGATTTGATTGGCAGCATTAAGTAATCAATCAAATGTAGCTTGATTGATTTCAATCATCTTCTTTATTTATACGAAATATTTATTATTTCAAATAAATAGGGTAAATCAGCCGTTTATTGTCATTTACGAGTGTCGGGAGACTCATAAATATCATTTTGACTATTTAATTAGAGAATTAATTTGATAAATCCTCAAAATTAAAATAGTAATATATGTTGATATTTATTTAATTTATACACGTGTTATTATTTAATTCGGTGCAATTTTTGTATGCTTACAAGCTTTTCTTACCAAAATTTTTAACAATTTCATTTATATTTTAAAATTTATTGAATTGTTCAATTTTAATCTTTTTCTTTTATGAAAAAAAGAAAATTACGCTATTTGAAATCACATGGAAGTAGCAGAATTTGTGATTTTTCAGCGAGTTACTGACATGATATACATATATATATAATTGATTTTTTTTTATTTTAGCTATTACAAAAATAAGAAAAATATTTCACATCTGTTTGAATATAAATTTTTTAATAACAATCTAAAATTCTAATTTTAAAAATAGAAATTTAATTTAAAACCCATAAATATTTGAAATTTTATTTAATAAGAATAAAAATATACAATCAAACAAATATTCCAGAAAAAAATAAAACAAATCGTAATGAAGAGTAGTGATAACTACATATTTTCCTTGAGGACATGAACACGCCGCAATCGTTCATTGTGTGCTTCACGAGGCTGGCGAGTAGGCTTGTCAACTTGGCGGGGTGGGAACGGGGTCAATCCCCGTCCCCGCAAACTTCGCTGGGGAAATTTTGTCTTCATCCTCGCCCCCGCGGGGAATCTCTATTCTCCGCCAACTTTTTTTGTTTTTTGTTTTTCATCCTATAAGTTTTTTAAAAAATGAGTTTTTAGTCATACAACCTGAAATTGAAGGTTACTCAACCGGTAGTGATGATATGCCACAATTTATTTATTTATTTACCTATTTGTTAGTTTTCTATACATTTTATTGTATATAACTCCAAATTTAATCACATTTTTTTTAAATTCATCAAATTAATTCATTTTAATTTCTAATTTGCTTATACATATATTTCAATAAAAATTTTAATTATATAAGTTTAATATTTTACACTACTAAAAAAATTAATTTTGTTAGTATTTTAGGCATTTAATTGTATATAATTTGGAATTGAGTGATCTTCTGTTTTTAGTAGCTTCAAATTCCGGTATAGTAATTAAATTTGTTTAGTATTGTAAAACATTAAATTTATAAAATCAAAGAAAAGTAGTTTAAATATATATATATATATATATATATATATAAAACAAATTAATTTTACAAAATAAAAAAAAGTTTTTTACATATATAAATAAATTAGAAACAAAATAAAAGTAATTTGTTGAATTTAAAAAAAATGTGACACAATTTAGAGTTATATACAATTAAATGCATGAAAACTAACAAATTAAAACTTTTGGGTCACTTACGTCTAATGCCCATTGCAACACTAAAACTACAAATTAAGCCTTTTACCTTTAAACATTACAAGTAGAGACAAAATGCACCTTTCCATGTCAGATACTGATATTAGTGTACTTTATTCGAGCATATTTGTGTACTTTAGACCATATTATTGTACTATAATACATATTTGTGTACTGTGAAATGATGGATGTACACTGTATCTGTCAGAAAGTGTACTGTAGATGTCAAATCGGATACTGTAGCTTTCAGAAATTGTATTGTAGCTGTTAAATTGGTACTGTTCATGTCAGAAATTGTACTGTAGTTGTCAAGTCGGTACTGTTCATGTCAAAAATTGTACTGTAGATGTCATATATCATAATTACATAAGTCCGGTGAACAATGGTACAATATGATTGTGTACCATTGAACTAATTATTGTACCATAGTTATGGGAGCAAATTTTGTACCGTTGAACTAATTATTGTACCATTGAACTAATTGTAGTACCATTGACCTAATTTATTGTACCATTGAACCATTTATTGTACTAATTATAGTACCATTGACCAAATTAAGCCATTTATTGTACCATTGATAATTTTTCGGTTGACTAATTATCAGAGTTAGATTATTGGTAAAACAAGTGTTGTGTTTCACTACTATATCGGATGACCTGCCACAAACATTTTTCTCAGCCATTCATTCCTACTTGAATATGAATTCATCCATATATATATATATATATACACATATATATATGAGACTCCTTAATATAGAAAAAAAATTAACTTAAATTCAACTTAAGAAATATGCACTTATATTAGAAAATAAATTAAGAAAAAAACAATGAATAAGTAAACCTTTTTCTAATTCCCAGACTCAAAATGTGAAGACACATAACATAAATTTTTGCTCGGACAAAGCTTCCTAACTCGACCTCTTCACAAATCGAATCCCCTCGATCGTTGATAAACGCATTTTTTTTAATTTCTCAGCAACACTTTAAGTAAAGCACGTTTACCTCTTTCTTTCTTCATCGACGGTGGTATTGAGCAGATTCAGGCTTAAATTCGTGTGGCGGTTGTGGACTTCCGGCGAGGCTGTAAGTGGAGGAGCTTTGCTGTTAATTCCGGGTTGTTGGCGGTTGCTTGAAGAACAGGGGAGGCGGCTCTTCCAATTTTCGGCCGGTGGAATTTCTGGCGTGTGGGCTGCGGTGGAGACAACGGGCTTCAGTGGCTGTGGGTCATCTTTCTCCTGCGATTTGAGTAGTGAAAGCTTCAGGATGTGGGGCTTTCAATGGAGACGAAGGTCTTCTTCTTCGAAAATTGCGGTGAATTGTGCTTCTCAGTGGCTATGCAGGGGCGTGAAGGGGCTGCTGCAATCGGCGGCTGGGTTCTTAGCGGCGGATTCCGGCAGGGAATTGAGCAGTGGGCTTTGCAACAGTGAACAGGGCACCTCTTCCGGGCAATTTCTGGTGTGTGAAATGATGGTTGAGATGTGGAGTAAAGAAAAGAAGCCACGTCTCTGTTTTTCTCTCAATTTCTTGGTCAAAGCTAGATTGAAAACTTCCATTTTCAATTTCCTGAATTTGTCTTTCCGTATATTCCTGCACAACTCAATTACCAAATATCAAATTGATATAAATGGGCTCACAAATTGATACAAATTTCTAAGCGGCATTTTCACAAACAGTTTATAGGCGATCCAGATTCCGGGAGCTATCAAAAATTGATTTGTGCGCACGAAAACATGGTAAGAAATAAGAAAAAAATTCAGAATTTAAAACACAGAAGAAGATGATCACAGCAAAATTGAAACGTTTTTTTCCCCTTCAAATCCAGTTGAAAGTAGGGGGGAAGAGGCGGCGCAGGGTACTCGTAAATAAAAAAATCAGTAAAATGTCTGCACCAAAATTGAAGTTGCAATCGGAAATACAAATGAGAGGCTCATCAGGCATTTCAAATCAAATTAACTTATCAATAAAATAGAAACACAAACCAGAGAAGATTTAGAACTGCGATTAAACAACATCGCCTCTGCACTCAAGCAGTTCGCCCCTCCCCTTCACTGTCGCCATAGCGTAAATCGAAGCCGACCGCCGACGCCGGAATCTGTACATCTCAATCCACCCCTGTACCAACTATGTTCGCTACCAGTCACGCCTTAGGTCGAAGCACACAACCAGAAATCCAACGCCGGAAGCGCCACAACGACTCACCATCGGAAATCACAGAGCCTTGCTCGAGCGGTCGCCTCCCTTCTCCGTCCGAACCCGAAGCCGTCGTCCCCAAATTCATCGTTGTGAACAAAACCCCAAAATCACCCAAATCAAAGAAACCCAAAAAAATGAATTCCGGTGTATGGTTTAATATCATACTACAATAACAACAGTGTCTACAAGAAATTTGAAATTCAAATCTTCTAATAGACATATAATACAACAAAACTAACATCCTATGCAGAGAAATGCTTTCCCTAATTCAACTAGGGTTTGATTTGACGTTCACAGCTATGACATAGGGATGTGACGTATGTAGCAGTGAAATTCTCGATAAATGGAGATAAAGGACGTGGCAATATGGTTATTATATGTTTCTACTGGGGTGTTTATGAGATGAAATGGCTCTAGTCGGAATTAGGGAACAGTAGAAGCCTTAATTGAATTTTCAATACTAATTGAGGCTCTAGTCGTAATTATCTCAAAACTTTTAGTTATGTAATATATTAAATTTATAAAATTAAGAAAGGTTGTTGATATATATATATACATATATGTATATAAATTAGAAATAAAAAAATTAATTTGATAAATTTAAAAAAATTTGACTCAATTTAGAGTTATATATAATTAAATGCATAAAAATTAACAAATTAACATTTTTAGTAGTGTAAAATATTAAATTTATAAATATAAAAAAGGTTGTTGAAATATATTTATAAATAAATTAGAAATAAAAATAAATTAATTTGATGAATTAAAAAAATAACTCAAATTGGATTTATATACAACTAAATGCATACAAATGAACACAATTAAAATATATTGTAGTGTAAAATATTATACTTACAAAATAATAAAGATTTAGTGAAATAGAAACAAAAATAAATTAATTTAATGAATTTAAAAAAAAAAAAGAACATCACTCAATTGGAATTTATGTACAATTAAATACATAAAAAAACTAATAAATTAAATTTTTTAGTATTATAAAATATTAAATTTATATAATTAAAAATTGTTTTTATATATATAAATAAATTAGAAACAAAAAGAAATTAATTTGATGATTTTTTTTTTTAAAAAGTGACTTAATTTGGAGTTATATACAATAAAATGCATAAAAACCTAACAAATAGGTAAATAAATAAATCATGCCACATCATCCCTACCGGTTGTGTAACCTTCAATTTCAGGATGTATGACTAAAAACTCATTTATAAACTTATAGGACAAAAAACAAAAGTCCAAACATAATAGGACTTAAAACAAAGTCAAAAAAAGTTAAAGGATAAAAAACTCTATTTTCCCTTATAATTATTATAGATTTTATGCACTTCGATTTTTTATACACCTGATGAATATTTTAATATATTTAACCAAATATTTAATATTTTAAAACAATTTCATGATAAACTTATATATATATATATATATATATATATATAAACCAAATATATACATAAACAAATTAGAAATAAAAAGTAATTAATTTGATGAATTTAAAAAAAATGACTTAATTAAGACTTATATACAATTAAATGTGTAAAAATGAACAAAACAATCAAGTGTCCGAGTGGAACACGTCTCCTCCGGATAACCCGGAGGTCGATGGTTTGACTCCTAGCGGGCGCAATATTATCCGACTTAATTCAGAGGCCCTTGGGAAAATGGTTCGAGCCCCGCCTAGAGCTCGAATGAGTGCGAGTTAGCTAACGTCATCAACGATCACCACATATGTAATATAATTTATTTATAAAATTAAAAATTAATATGGCGACCGTCTCGTTAAATTAAAAGAGTAGGAAACACAAAGAGAATTAAAGGACATAGCCGTAAATCCTCTCAAAAATCAAAATCAAAAGCAAGAGACAAAAATCAATGGAAATTATTATAAGGAGTAAGGACACATTTTGCCCTTCAAATACATAAAAGGGTACTACCTTTTTAAAAAATACAAAGAGTGACAAACATGCAATTTTAATAATATTTGCATGTTTATAATTATTAGTGTTTTCATGTTATTATGAGTGTGCATTTTTAATAATTTTTGCATGCTCATATAAATTTTGCCTTTTGTTGTAATTTTTGTTGTAATTATTTTTTGGACTTGACCAAATGTAATTTGTTCTACATGAATTTGTACGCTTTCCTTATTTGGATATACCACATAAATTTGCATACTACTAAAAAACACATTGATTTGCATGTCACATATCACAACTCTCTCCAACCACTTTGATTAACTTCTAGGAATATTTTTTGGGAAAAAAATTAAATTTAGTGAAGAACATCGATCTCACGTCAATGTGTATACTGGAGTTCAGGGAAATGTTGAATTGAAACGAAGTAATTTTCGAAAATTTGAATCCAAACTTGGATAAGATAGTATGAAAACTATCAAGGAAATAACTGAGGGGCACTTGGTATGAAAATTCTTCAATTAATGGTAATAAGAGTAGGGATAAATATTTAGTAATTATAGTAGGTAATGAGAATAGATGAAGTACACAATATTGATTTTCCTCCTAAATAAGGTAATCATCATCCTATTTGATTACACTCATCTCATCCTATAATCATTCTCCTCAATTAATTCTCATACCACAATCAACAACTTTCTTTTTTGTGAAATTATTCCAAAATTGGAGCACAATACTAATGATATAACAACCATGAATACAATCTCTCATTCAACATATGTAAGGGCAAAGAAGGTAAATAAAATTTCATTTTCATTACCATTGAAATATTTGAAACAAGCGCCCCCTTAATTCAAACAACTGTATCCTCTAATTCTATAGTAGCTTGTTTATAAATTATTAACCTTTAAAATATATTTCAAAATAGAGATGTCAATGAAATAGGGTGGGGACGAGGTCATTTTCCATCCTCATTCCCCTAAAATCGAAAATTTTCCGTATGACGATACAAACAGAAAAATTTAACAACCCCCATCCCCGTCCGTTTGCCACTTCAGTATTTTTTTTTATCTCTTTTTTAAATATAAAATAATATTCAAAGTTAAAAATACAAATTTTAAATTTAAATAAAATAATTAGTATGGATGTCGTTAAAATTTGATAATTAAAAAATGTGAATATTACGTAAAATAGGATTTATATGCAACAATTTGACCTGATCCAAATTGTCAAAATTGGATAGTCCAGGCCAGATGACAATTTGAATCAAGTCAAAATTGTTACCACGGATCCTATTTTCAGTGTGTTTTACACACCTTAAAAAATTAAGCAATTTTTTTAAAAAAATCCAATTAATTTTTGGTCATATGCATATTGGTTTAAAAAATGACTATGTTTACCAATGAGGCAGTTGCAAAATTATATACATTTTAAAAGCATTATTTTCAAATTAGTACAATATACAGGAAAAAAAAACTCTATTATTCAACGCATGTTTACTCTACGTACGTACTATGCAAAAAATTTGTACCAATTAAAAATAGTGCTTTAAAAATATACCAATTTGAAATTATTCTTTTACAAATTGGTTAACAATATTTGCACAGAAGTATAATTTTTTCCTGTATAGAACCAATTTGTAATTAGTTTCAATTTTGTGAACTATTTTGTAAATTTTTCTTATTTTTTTACTAAATTTACTTTCCTGAAAATTATAAGATTTGAATAAATAATATAATATTAAATAAAATATATATATAAAATGTTGAATAAATAATTAATGTAGAACAATTGAGTGTTAAATAACAAACTAATTAATGTAATTTATTTATAAATATATATACATATTGTATATATTTTTAAATAATATTAAAATTTTGGGTCTGCGTTCAAAATAGGGTGAGAAATACGAGTTTAAATCACAATTCGTTCCATAACCATTTGATAAAATAGATTTCACTAGTACAGAAATGGGCTTGGAGAGCCCTTATTTTTGCTCTTAGAGAGGGGTTTTTAAGGGCTCTCCAAGTGACAGCTCTCCAAGTGGAGAGAGCGGTTCGGAAACCGCAATACAAGATAGTCACTTAGAGTGCGGTTATTAACCGCTCTCACTTAGAGAGCGGTTATTAACCGCAGTGCAAGCTTTTAATTATTTTTTTTAATTAGGTACCGCTCTCTAAGTGCATCAATTTCTTTTTTTTTTAAATTTATTTTTACTCACTTGCTCCCCTGTGAGTTTATACGAAAGCAAAAAACAAATGAAAACAAAGTAATTAACACTGATCATACATTCTGAATATAATCAAGTGAAGCATTATTGCAAAAATTTCACAAGATTGTATAATTTTAATCAATAGAGATTACAAGATCCATCGTAACCCAAAAGATTTATAACTGAAGAGTTATCAATAAAATTAATCTCTTCAACAATAAAAGCAAAAAAAAAAAAAAACTTATTAAAAAACCTGCTGCCAGAAAAAAAAGAAAAAAAAAACAAAAGCAATCAATTCATATGATTCATAAACCAAAGCAGCTAATTAAAATAAAAATCTAATTAAGAGGTGAGCACTAGCACCACCGACATCCTTCATCTTTTTCTAGGTATTCTACAGAACCTTGAAGCTTGTAGAAATAACGCATACCGATCTTACAACCTTGAACCTTGAAGCTTGTAGAACCTTGAACCTTGAAGCCTTGTCCTTCACCTCCCTATCAAATAGAATTCTTAAAAAAATACTGAGCAGATCTGAATCCTTACGCACGTGAGCAGATCTGGCTAACGGCGTGGCGGTGAACGACAGGGAAAGCGGTGGCGGAGCGACGAATAGAGTAGCGGCGAACGACAGGGGAAGGACGGCGGCGCGACAAACGGCAGCAGGAGGAGCAGCGACGGCGCGACAAATGGCCGGGGAAGCAGCGGCGGCGCGACGAACGACAGGGGAAGCAGCGGCGGCGCACCGAACGGTGTGGCGGCGAACGGCAGGGAAAAAATGAAGCAGCGGCGGCAGCATGGGTGGATTGCGTGAGAGGCATAGAAAAATAGGGCATAAAGAGAGAAGATGACTGAGAGAGATAAGAGATATGAGCCCCTTAAATTAAAAACTGTACACTGAGATCGTGAGAGAGGAGGCTGAATTTATCAAAGAATGCCCTAATTAATTCTTTTCTTGGAGAGCAGTCGTGGCTTGGAGAGCGGTTTATAACCGCAGTACATAGGAGAGCGGTCAAAAAAGGCTTTGCTCAATGCGGTTTTGAACCACTATACTGCCCTTTTTTTCTTTTTTTTTTAATTTCGAATATTTTTAACTTGTAAAGCGGTTAATAACCGCACTGCAAGACGTTTTTTTTTTTTTTATATTTTCTTGTCAAAACCGCTCTCCAAGTGCCTACTTGGAGAGCGGTTTTGACAAGAGCTCTCCAAGTACAGCTCTATAAGTTCAATTGTGTAGTAGTGTTTAGTCCCAAAATTAACTTTTTATCATATTTATTCCCAAATTTTCTAATAAAGTCCAATTTTAATCTCAAAATTAACCTCTTATTATATTTAGTTCCAAATTTTCTAATAGGATCTAATTTTAGCCCCAATTCCGCTCCTGCTCGGGTTAATTGGGTTTCGGTGCTTGAGTGAGGATTTCATGGGCTTCAACAAATCCACCGTTGTTGCCCCTGTAATGATCGCCGCCCCTGTTATCGCCTGAAAGAAGAAAACAACTGTCGCCCGGAATTGAAAGAAGAAAACCACCATCGGAAATAAGAAAATTGTTTAAGCAAATCCTAATTGAAATCCAAAATTGAAAGCGTAACTAAGACAGCCATGAATTCCGGCAGTAATGACTGGAGGTGCTTAAATAGTCTTGTATTCAAGCATTGATGGAAGAATAATATGTAGAGTTTGAATCACAATTCGTCCCATAACTATTTGACAAAATAGATTTAGTCCCAAAATTAACTTTTTATTAGATTTAGTCCCAAATTTTTTAATAAGTTCCAATTTTAGTCCTAAAATTAACTTTTTATTAGATTTAGTCCCAAATTTTCTTGTAAGGTCCAATTTTAATCCCAAAATTAACTTTTTATTAGATTTAGTCCCAAATTTTTTGATAAGGTCCAATTTTAGTCTCAAATAAAATTGAAAAGTGAATATAAAAAATCATAATATATGTAAAAAAAAATTCGATTAGCAAAAAATTAATGAAATAATATAAATACACTGTTTATAAAAATAATAAAAAAATTAATGAAATAATATAAATACATAAAAACTAACAAAATTAATGAAAATTAATTTAAAAATAATATAAAAATTAATGAAATAATATAAATACAAAAAATTAATGAAATAATATAAATAATATAAAATTTTCATAAAATCTAATATTATTTCACTTTTTACCTTTAATTTGAGACTAAAATTGGACCTTATAAAAAAATGGGACTAAATCTAATAAAAAGTTAATTTTGGGACTAAAATTGGACCTTATAAAAAAAATTGGGACTAAATCTAATAAAAAGTTAATTTTGGGATTAAAATTGGACCTTATTTGAAAATTTGGGACTAAATCTGATAAAAAGTTGATTTTGGGACTAAATCTATTTTGTCAAATAGTAGTTATGGGACGAATTGTGATTCAAACTCATAATACGTGTATGAAGGGTGAGGGTAGAAGTTGGGAAAAAAATTATACTATTCAACCCATAATAAAATAGCAAGGAAAAAGTGGTTGTGAAAAAAGAAAGTGTTTCTTATGGCCTTTTTAGGCCTACCAAGTGAAACCTAACAATTAAAGATGAAAAAAATATAAATTTGCGAAAAAGATAGAGATGTATAATTGTAATAATTAAAGGAAACGACAACCCCATTAATTCCGGATATAACTTGTTGAACACCAAAAGAAGCCGAAATTAAAAATGATTTCCATATCAATTAAAAAAAGAAATATATCAACGGCGTGAGAGAGGAAACCCTACACCATGTCGCCTGGAAGGGAAGATAACGAACAAGAGGCTACAAATCACCCCCACCGTCACCGGCAACGCTGTCAACATCTCCATGGCCTCTTCCGACGGCGACGGATAGAAGCAGGCGATCACGTTCTTATCAAACATGGCCACCGCCCCAAAAACCATGATGGACATCACCGCATGAAACAAATCCACCAATCTCAGGCGATATCTCGCGGCCTCCTCCTCCGGGAGGCTGCAGGTGGGCCCATCAATAACCCAAATGCCGCGGAACGTCGCGACGCCGTACCGCACCTTGCCCCGCTCGTCCCGAAAACTGTCGGTGAAGCTCAACACAAAGCAAGTGGCGGCGCAAAACACGAGGAGGGCCGCCGCCGCCGCCTGCGTGAAAAGGGATTTGCATTTGCCTTCGTGCGTGATGATGGGCGATAGGAATTGGAATGTGAGTACGGAGCCCGTCGGGAGGAGATTGGATAGGTGAGCGGTGCCCTTGAACGCCTTTCGGGCGGCCTTCTGCGTCCGCGTTTTGGGTGGCTTTGTCGGCGGGCTAAGGAGCGGCAATTGGAGACCATTTTCTTCGTTTGTTGGCCCTTCCATTTTCCGGATTTCTTTTTTCTTGGAAATCCTAGGAAAAAGAATGGTGATATATAATATGTTACGATTGGGATATTGGGGTTTCTTTTGTTTAATTAATGGGGTTTATAAATTAGGTTTATTGTTATATATATACGTTAGTTTCATGCATGCATGATGGTTAATTGATTTAAAGAATCTTAATTAATTGAGGGAGCTTTTGTAATTAATTAAATTTATCAAGAAGATATATATATATATATATATATATATATTAATGTTTTTCTTTAAAAAATATTTTCAACCAATATTGTTAAATTACACAGCCGTCAATATTGTGCACAACAAAAACAAAATAGCATGATCTTAACTATCGATTTAGCAAATGATTTTTGGCCTTTAGACACGTTTTGAGACAAAAATTTTGTATTTTAACTACCAATTTAGTAAGCGATATTCGGTCCCAAAACACATATAGGGACGAATTAACATCCTATTTTAGGTAGTCACTAATGTTAACAACCACTTTTTGTTGGTGGCCAATGCCACCGACCTCTAGGGAGAAGAGGTATTCCATTCGAAAACTTGTTTCTATTATTCAATCTTATATTTTTAATTATATATAAGTTCAAATTAAATCACGTTTTTCAAAAAATAATCAAATTAATTATTTTTTTATTTTTAATTCATATATTTACATTGATGTTTTCACATTTTTATTTTATAAATTTAATATTTTACACTACTATATATAAATTTTAAACTTGTTAATTTTATATGAATTTAATTATATATAAGTCCAAACTAGTCACTTTTTTTAATTTATTAAAGTATGTAATTTCTTTTTGTTTCTAATTCGTTTATATATATATATATATATATATATATATTTCACATATTTTTTTATTTTGTTAATTTAATACTAATTTTAATATGCATTTAACTGTATATAAGTCTAAACTGGGTCACTTTAAAAAAATTATCAAATTAATTCATTTTTGTTTCTAATTCGTTTATACATAGATATTTTCATCAATATTTTTATTTTGTAATTTAATATTTTACACTATAATAAAAAATTTATTTGTTAGCTTTTATGTTTTTTTATTGTATATTACTCCAAACTGAGTTTTTCGCATAACTATTTTTAAAGAAATTTGATAACAGTACACAATTAGCAATAGACGATAAATAATAAATTTGAGATAATTAAAAAATACAATAAATATTATAAAAATTCAACAAAATTAAATAAGTATTCAAGAAATTAAAAATTAAATAATGCCTCTTGAGCACCACCCTCACTCTCATCCCCACCACCTCTCTAATTACTCCCACCACCGACACCACTTTGGCCTCCCAAGTTAGTAGGAGGAAGGAAACCTATCTATCGGTCACAAATGATACCGAGTTCCACTAGTTTTTGTTTGTTCTCGATATAGACTATTTGATTCCTCACATCATGCTCCAACTCGAAGGGGTGAAAGTCGATCGAATAGGAGGAGTTAGTTCGTTGGGATTGCCAAATGATTTTACTATGACCGTCCAGTACAACAATCCATCATTTTTTTACTCCGACCACATCTAAATAGATATGATCCTCATCTATCGGAACGGGGGTAGAATTCTCGGTGGTTGTTATCTGTTGTTGGGCCTCGGTGATGCTGTCGTGAGGAGGACCCGATCACTGTGAAGGGAGACCTCACCCTTTGAAGAGGATAGTGTAATCGATGGGGCCTCTTTTCCCTTCCCTAACTTTCGTCCCCCCACTATATATGGTGGTCACCATACTGGTCACTACCTTGTCCATCCATATGTAATAATCAATTAAATATTTAATAAATCTTAATTTTAAACATGCTCAGTTATTCAATTATCTCTTTCAACCAATTAAATAAACAACATACCAATCAACTTAAATAACTAAACTCAACATAGCATAAATTATATATCCTAATGACTAAATTAATTTTAAAATCATAACGTGCATTGTGCAATTATATATATAATTAATCTAACAAACAACATGTTTAACAATTAAATAATCATAATATATATAACATATATAATTAAATTAAATATTAATAACTTTGTAGCCAAATTGTTTGTAAATAACTTTTTGTAGGCAATTGCAAATTATTTGTAGATAATTAGTTACCTACGAATTTAATTTTCTAGACAAATAGTTTGTAAGTTGAGGAATGAAGACATATACATTACTTTTTTTTTTTTACATAAATTGTAGGCTATTTTCCCACTATAATCAAATTGTCTGCTCGCGTTCGCCGTCAGCTACCCCTTTTGTTGCAGACGATCAACCGATGTGCTTTGATCTTTTTCTTTTACTTTTTTATTTTGATTTTTGGAAGATTTACAGCTCTGCCCTCTAATTCACTTTGTTTTTCCTTTAATGATTTTGGTTAGAGTTAATTTATTTAACATATGATATTTTGAATTTTGTGCATATTAATTCAAAATTTTGAATAACTCGTGATTAGTTCAAATGTGTTTTGAAATTTGCCATTGGAATTTGAATTTTATATGCACTTTGTTTATATTCAAATACTTTTAGTTTATTTTACCACTGCAACGATTAAGATTTTTTTTTAGTCTTCTTTCAAAATTAAATTAAAAGTGGTTATTTATTAAATTCTATGATTATCTATATTAAGAGATGATTATCTAAAAATATTGATCATGATTTTATTATTGATTAAAAAGAATCGTAGGTGCAAATTATGTAAAAGAAAATATTAACTTTTATTTTCCGTACCGTATTTAGCTTTTATATTTTCAGCTCATTCTATATTTTTATCTTGCTTCCACTGTTACATTTTGTTCTTATTAAAAAAAAAGAGTGTATGATTATATCTTCGATGATGATGCCTCTATTTTCCATGTTAATTAACCTTAGTCGTAATTCAATTTCACAAAGCATTTCAATAAGGTAGAAATCTTACTTGATATACGTTTACACTATATATATTAATACATGAAATCATTCATCCTTGACTTCCAAATGACCAAGAGAGCATGTGTTGATTTTAGTTGTAAAAGACTCCATTTATTGACTTTTTTCTAAAGCAATAAATCTAGTCTCTACTTTTCACAATGCACCTCATAAGATATGTAAAAAAAATCCAAAATCTGTATATTAAACTACTCTTTGCAGTTGAGCTTCCAGCAACGTATTCACCCTCTTTCTGATCTCTTACTTCTGTCACTTTAATTAGCATTTTATTAGGAAATCTGGTTTGAACACTCAAGTTTGACCAAAATAATAGAAGATTAAATGTATTTTTTTTTTAAATTTCACATGATAAATTGTTATACTCATCATGAAGATGATTGTGATGTATTTGAAACCTCAAAATCGAATTTTGATGAGTAAGAAATTAATATGTGAAAAATGAGAAAAAATTTGTGGATGAGAATGGAAACAAGCAAGAGTGCAAGATCACACCTCACAAAACCACACTTGCTTGTCCCATATTGAAAATTTCTAAGGCTTTCTTATGGTATATAAGTAGCAACATGACCTTATCTTTCAAATGAAATGCTTTAGGACCCTCACCCATGCACAACACACATGTGAAATTGCCAAATTTTAAATTATCAGTTAGCAAATGCCTCTACCATTTTTGGCCCAATTTAAATATCGTTTCTCGAAAATAGCTACGAGCATTAATTAAAATGGCTGACACGTTCGCCATCTTCTATATATTTACCACAATTTTTTTCAATGGTTAGGCATTGGTCAAGTGCTCAATTCAAAGTCAAGTCCCAGAAGGTCAAGGATAACAGACTGGGGGATCCTAAATGGCAAGATATTGTGGCTCGCGGTCAATCTATGAGCGTTGTCTCGTCTTTGTAAGTATTGATTAAGGTCATATTTGCATCAAATTTATGCTTATTTTTATATGATTTATACATATTTTGAATGCATTTAGGACACTGTTTGCTTTATATTTGATTTTAATTCATTTTGCAAAGAGTAGTGCATTTGTAGAAAAAATGAGGCAAAATAGTGGATAAATGAGCATGTTCAATAAATTAGAAATCCATTAAATCAATCTGGGAGTGGATATCATGTTTGAGGCTATATCCAACTTAAATCAAGATGAAAAATGCATCTAGAGGTCTTTGAAAGCCAAAATGAAGCTTAGAGAAATCGAAAATATCCCAAAATATCAAGAAAAGGTCGAGCTAAAATAACTCTTGTCGAGCGGATTGTTGTACTAATTACGTTGGTGTATTCTTGACAAAAATTTGATTTTTTATTTTATTTTCAGGGACATTCTTGTAAAATCTATCCAAAATACCTATAAATACCCCTTTTAGTTAGATTTTAGACATACTTTAGATTAGATTAGATTGCGAGTTAGATAGATTAGATTCGAAGTAGTTACTAAAATTCTCTCTACATTTTAACACATTTTCTCTTCATTTTAGCTTTGATTCTTTCATTACATTGTAATTCCAATTATATTCATGCAATTTCATCACTGTTTTTGAAGAAGAGTTGGAGATTTCATTGAAGTTTGTAGAGATTGAAGATTTTTTCTTATTTGATTGCAATTTTTTTTTTCCAAATTGGTAAGATCATTCTAATTTCCTTCATTTTTCTTGCATGTTGATTGATTTTCTTATGTTTGTTTTAAATTTTTTTTCCAATTAGCCATGGGCTAATCCTTCTAATGCTTTTGGTGGTTGAAGTTGTGTATTGATCTTGGTGTTGATTTATGTTATTGTTTGATTGTGTTGTTATATGATTGAATCCTTCAATTGGATGATTTATTGAGTCTTGATTGTTTGCTATTTGAGATATAGTACTTTGATTGAGTTGGCAATATATGAGAATAGAGTTGATTCAATTATGTTCTTAATTAATTGTAATGCACACAATGTGCTTGTGTTAAGGTTTCTATATCATCGAGAAATGCTAGGAGTTTAGAACAAATCAATAGAAGTATTAGACATTTAAATGAGAGTTTAGTACTTAATAATGCAGTTATTACCTAGTTAAATTATTTGATAAAACTCATGATAGTTATAGAATGAATTAATGCTTGAATTGATGCATAATGGAGATTACATAGAGCACACACCCACTCGACGACACTCTAGACATAGTTAGATTAGTACACCTCATGTTCTTATTTTGTTTGTTGATTTAATTAAAGTTTAGGACTAGACCTTACATTTCATTTGGTTATTATGAAAAGCATGTTATCTTTGGAATGAACTAGACCAATACTTGCATTCACGTGTTTGATATTTAATTTGGTCTACTACATCGTATCACGTGCACTTGCTTGTTGAGTTTTTCTCCCCCGGTGACCCCAGCAACTGAGGAATTCACCTACGGTCGCACCACCAAGATCCACGTAAGCATTTTATATTTTAATTCTTATTAGTTTTTAATTCTAATTATATTTTATTTAATTTCAGAACAAGATGAGATAAGCCCAACAACAGGTGGCACCCACCGAGGACGGTCGGGAGAACTCTACGCCCATCCCGATAGACGAGGACCGTATTTATTTGAATATGACTGGAGTAAAAAAGAGTAGATTGTTGGAGTGAGCGGTCACAGTAAATCTATCCGGCAAATCCCAACGGACCACCTCCTTCTTGATTGACTCTCGTAGGTCCCTCCGAGACGAAGCGCCAGGCAACTGAGGGATGTGAGGAAGCAGATGGGGGCCATATATCGAGGACGAACCAAAACTTGTGGGGCTGAGTGTCAAACATCTCCCATCAGATATGTGTTCCTCCTCTTGCTGATGTAGGAGGACCCAACAGTGTTGATAGTAAAGATAGTTAGGGAGAGAATGATGGTGAAGATGGTGAGAGTGAAGAGGGACTTAGGTCCAATGAGAACTAAACTATTTATTGAATATTTTTTTTTTAATTTACAGCATAACAATGATAGATTTTTAGCTTGATCAATATATTATAGTATAATTCACAAAAATATATATATATATATATATGTGTATATATTCTTATCTTTTTAAAGCTAAGAAAAAATTTATTAAATGAAAATGCTGATAGCAGCCAGTACTAAAAGTGAACTCACGTGTCCAATTTCACTAGTTTTTGGTTAGTTAGTAGTTAGAAGTTAGTTCATCAAGTCTCCATACACCCATATCTCCAAGCCAACCTTATAACTCCCTCCTATTCGTTCCCAAAGGGAATCAAACCCAGGTAACTCACTCAAGTGAGGAGCCCGGTGGCCAGGTGAGCTAACTCACCTGATTTTTTCTTTCCTCTTAAATTTCACTAGTTTTCATAGGGTACATATTATTAACTAGAAGTTAATAACACAAAATGAAATAATATATATTGAACGACAATGATTAAGTGTGTATTTGCAAATACTAACAACCCTCTCCACCTGCATTTGAGAGTTTCCAAACACCTCCTAAACAAGGAAGAGGTGTGCAGTGCACCCACAAATTAATTAGAAGCAAACCATTTCACTTATCCATCACAATGAGGAGAAAAAAAAAAGAGATTGATGGGTAGTCCTATAATTTGACTTTAATTTACGTTCACAGCTGTATTAGGTACAGTCAATAGTGGGAGTAGTCGGTGGACTTAGTCAAATTACACGACTTATTATCAACTTAATATTTTAATTAATTTGTATTAATCATTGAACGTTTATCTTTTGTTGAAACATATGTTAGAATAGCATGAATTATATTCGTGCAATTAGATCATGCACATTTTGACTATCGATAAATCACATTTGACATTTTAGCATTTTTTTTCCCAGTAAGAACATTAATTATAAACAATTCAATAAGAAGCCATATTCATATTTTTTACAATTTTTCAAAAAATAAATTTTTGTGATAAGGAATTGCTACATAATAAATTTTATTCTTATATGTGCTCTCTGATCCATAAATCAACTTGAGCGAGAGGTAAAATTATGGTTATAAATTTACACATTTTTTTTTATCAAACTCTATGTTCTCATGGAGTGTTTCTGTGTATATTATAATTTGGAGATATAAATACAATTGTTGATATATATCTTACTCATATCCATTTAAAATGTCGTGCTTTTAACCTTTAAAATAACACTTATATATTTTTATTATGAACAATTTTTTCCCTACATATATTTTGTATGACGACTTATCCATCTATTATTATTAATTCTTTTTAGGGTAAAAATCATACGATTAAATTTGGATAATTTAAGTGATTAGAGCTTTACTGCTTAAAACCTTAAGGTCCTTGTGCTTTTTATTTATGAACAAAATGTGTAGCTAATAGTATTACTTACAAATAATTTATCTACGAAAAAATTACAGACAGTTTTTTGTTTGTAGGTAAAAAATTGAAGATACACATATAATTAGAATCTTTGTAGCCAAATCATAGACAATCCTCAATACATAATTTTTTATTGGAAGTTTTCTAGGCCTATTAAGAAAATCTAAAAAAATTTATTTTCTGCATGTAAATAAATGTACTTTATTTAATTCAAGTAAACTAATGTGGTTCAATGATAAATGACTTAATTTTGGTTTTTGAAGAAAAATATATATAATAATGAAAGTTTTATGTTAAAAAATCACAATATAGCTAGGAAGACATAGCGACGGAGTCAGAAATTTTGGACAGGGGGCCCGATAAAATTTCTATAAAGATTAAATAATGTTATGTTTATAAAAAAAATTATTATAAATTTAACAAAATATTTAATTTCATTTAAGCTAAACAAGTTAAGTTTTTTTATGGTTTTAAAAAAAATTAATTGTTCCGATTATATAAAAAATGTGAGATAGCGTTGAAACTGCTAAAATATTAATATCATTAAAAAAATATTTTCTTTCTTTAATTTGAACGTAATTTTAATATCCACCAAAATTTTAACTTCTAATTATTTTATTAATTTAGAGGATAAATATATCACAAAAAAAATATTAAATATTTTAATTATAAACCTAATTAAAAAAATTTTAAAAACGCCTGGAACTAGAAGAAGAAAAACAAAAAAAAAAGAGAGAAGAAGTTACACAAAGGAATTGAACCCTCGCCTTTGTCAGAAGAAGAGGTTTATACTACACTCTAAAACCAATCAAGCTCATTTATATAAATGTCTATTTTAGAAAATATTATATATATATACTAAAAAAATTAAAATTTTCAGGGGGCCCAGTACCCGTCCCACTGTAGCTCCATCCCTGGAAGACATGTAAATAAAATAAATTAATATAATCTACCAAAACATACAATAAAATTCAAGAAACACATTGGTTAATAAATAAGAAAAACTAAACTAGAAAAATAATGCCCCGAAGCCAAATTTGAATTTATAGATCAACTGCATGCATTTTTATTTGATTTCAAGAGATTTACATTGCTCGTTTTTAGAAACTAAAGAAATTACTTGAAATAAATGTGTACTTTAATACTCCCTCCGTTCTAGAAGAACTTGCAAGTTTTTCTTCCAAAGGAATTTACAGACCCAAAAAAGGAAACCCTTTTATAAACTTCACCCTCACAATATCTACATATTTACACAAAATATAATTATTTTTTTACTTTTTGAGCCCACATTATACTCAATCTAACTAACTTTTTCACTCTTTACCTAAAATTTTACCAAATTAACCATCAAAAAATTACTTTTTTTATTTTATTCTATTTTTTCTTAATTTATGTGTCCCTCCTTCTTTATAAATTACTTTGGGACGGAGGGAGTACGTAGTAACAAAATTATCGAATCGCGCACATCCGAATCCGACACAATGCCACTCTTTTGTTGGAGCATCAATACATTTTTAATTAAAAAAAAAAAGTACACTGTCACTAATTTTGGAAGCCATCTTCCTTAATAGGATTTGTGCAGTGACAAACCTAACCTTAACTGTTCAATTAGTCAAATAATCTGGATGTCTGTACGTGGTTCTATTCGATGAACTAAATACGAAGATAAACTTTAATGAACATTTATTTTAAATTTAAGTACATATACTTTCTTCGTTCCACTATAAGTTATTCATTTTGTTATTTTGTCTGTCCTATTATATGTTGCTCATTTGACTTTTTATTTTTAAAGGGAACTAATATTCACTTCTTTATTATTATTTTCAATATTTTTTACACTATTCTCACTATTTTTTTACTTTTCTTCATCATATCACATGTACTATATCAATATTTTTATATTCTTTTTAATATTAATACCAAAAAATTGTGTGCAATTTATAAAGGGATGGAAGGAGTATATCTTAATAATTTCAAATTCAATTTTGTCGGAAGTAATCAAGGAGTGATTCAATTCGGTAATATTTGCCAAATTTGGAGTTTGGCTGAAGGATAAATTGAATTTCAAGTTATAATAAATGGAAAAACAGGAAGTTTTTGTTCCAATTGAGAAATTTTCATTGTCATGTGTGAAAAACATAGGATGCAAAACGATCATTTGGGTGTTTGGTGGCACACAATCATCGATGACTAATCTAAATCGATGAAAAAAGATAGAGATGATATTTGACGACGCTAAGGAGCCTTGCCGCTGCCTAGACAGTAGGCATTTTTTTATATTTTTAAAATAATTTAAAGTGAAAGGTATTTGTTTTTAAAAAAGTGTGTGATTTTAGAGCTTAACGAAAATGATTTTTCATTCGATGAGAAAAAAATGAGTGTTGATATTGAGTTTGTGGCCGACGATAAAGATCGTGTCGTGTGTACGGAGTTGAACAACTTTTATCTTTTGAAGTTCCCTTTAACTGAACCGCTTAACTTAATGCTAATTCATTCATTTTATATATTTTGCTATTTTTGCATTTAATTAGAAGTTGGCTATGTTGTATTGTGATAGTTTTGTACATTTTGTTGACTTGTTGCGTATTTTATGGAAGATGTATGTTGATAGAATCTCGTAATTATGTAATTAAGTGACTGTAATCAACTGATCCTATCAAACAATAACAAGATTGAAACTTGTTCTTGAATGTTGTAAATAGAGAGAGAAAGTAAGAGCTTAGTGAGAGAAAGTATGTCTTGGATTATGAGAACTTAGAGAGAGAAAGATACATTGGAGACTTATTTATAGGTTTGCATGTGTGAGGTGACACCTTAAGAGCCTTCTTGGCTCTAGGTGTTGACAAGTGTCCTTGACACTTGTCTTAGCTCACTACAATGCTACCTTTATAGTGTTTTCCCCTACTCGTTATTTATACAACTGATATCTATGTCCTGGACCTGGGCGAGCTTCAAGGTCTTGTGTTGTTTTGAAGTAATGAAGAGGTGGTCTTCTGGATTATCTCCTTAGGTCGCCCACTTGTTTCCTATTAAGTGGCGACCTAAATAGCGAGCTTCTCTCTCTCAAGTTCGGTTGGTCATTTGACTTGGATCACTGGGCGTTTGGGCGAGCTGCTTTCCTATGTCGACGACCCGGCGAGCTTCCCTATGTCGGCGACCTTCTTAGCCTTGGCTAATTATTCTCGTGATTAACCTCGAATAGTTCGCTTATCAACAATGTATTTTGGTTATTAATTATATTTTTAAATATATAATTTATCGTACAATGTGCATCTTTGTTAATATGGTAATAGAAAAGTTTGAGATAATTAGAAAAAAAAGTGAAAATTTTGAGGCCGCTTAGACGTTCGACAACACTTGATTCTCCAACGACCGCCAATCGCTATCTACACTCGTATCGAAAATTTTTAAAAAAATCCACAAGTAGCTTGTAAGATAACATGGTGTTAAAATTATTAAGTACCCCGGATGATTAATTCTAAATCTATTAAGAGTGCATTTGGTTGAAAAGATAAATTTATCAATCCATCGAAAATATGTATATTTTGAATGGATAGATAAATAATTTTATTTTTTTAATTAAATATACTCTAAGCCCTTTTTTTTTGGCTAGGAAAAGTAAGTTTTTATTTTCTGGTTAAATTGAATTAGCTCCATGAACCATGATTTTTTGAACATCGTCTTGTCTATAATTCGCAACACTTAAAATAGACATGTTTTGTTTAAAAAAAAAAGGTGTAAAACACATGCCTCTCTTCACTCTTTCTCTATTTTCCGCATTAAAACAAATACAAATTTTACACTATTTTTTTTCGAACAAACGCAATATTTGACATATAAATTTTGAAATTTATTTTTTGACCTTTTCTTTTTCAATTTTAACACGTGATATCTCTGTACTAAAAAAATAATAGACAACAAAAGACGCATGAAAAACAGACGTGCAATATAGAAAATGGTGTTAGGGGCAAATGCGGGAGGTGACATACAGCGACGCTAAGAGGTCGACAACAAAAGAGATCGTATTTCTCAATTCAATTGAGATGAAAGCTTGAGTTTGAAATTTATATTTTGGTCATAAAAGAATTATTCACTAAAAAAGGTACTACCTCCATCCCAATTATTTTTTCTCACTTTTATTATATCCTCCTCACAAAAGACAATAAAAAGAGAAGAAAAATATGGGAGCAAGGGAGTATATAACATCCAAACAAGTACACATTTTTTATAATATGTGAATATATATTTTTACTGGAATAAATAATGATAAAAATATTAAGTTTAATGGTTTTTTAACAAACGTTAATAATTTGTTTATATTAGCGCAATAAAATATAATTTGGTGGGTGCAATGCAGTTAAGCCTAAATAATATGAATATTTATTTGCTGTGTGACCATTGAGCATGACTAAAATTAGGTTCTATGCAAGTTGTTACTTCGAATAATAGCCAAATTATGTCAAGAATCCAGAGTCTTGCACGTTAATATTTTACTATAAATAGCAGGAGGTTGTAAGGAATTGGACATTCTTTGATGGCGTATCAAATCTTACGCTAATAAGTCTCGTGTTAACTAACCGTTAACATTACATAATAATAAAAATAAATGTCTATTTTAAAATAAATGTCGTTCTAAATTTTTTTTGTACATATAATAAATTTTTTAAAATATCTCTTATAATGATCTCTAATGAAAATCTTATATTTTAAATTAATATTTGTGGAAATTAGAAAAAATGTGAAAAATAATTGAAATGACACTTATTTTGGAATAAAATGTAAACTCTTAAACAACACTTTGTCTCTTGCATTACATAGAAGTT
Organism: Prunella vulgaris; assembly: GCA_026898435.1. Taxonomy (NCBI): domain Eukaryota; kingdom Viridiplantae; phylum Streptophyta; class Magnoliopsida; order Lamiales; family Lamiaceae; genus Prunella; species Prunella vulgaris. The sequence goes on along the minus strand of JAPKLY010000017.1, from coordinate 1,364,561 downwards.
ATATGCCTATATAATCTTGGTATTCCATACATAGAAAATTAGACTTGTATCCTACATAATACATAGAAGATACCCCACCAGTCCTAATATAAGTTTTCTATTGCTTTTGGGCATATAAATTAATACAAGAGTGGCAAAGTATAAGGATTGTGATGAAAAAAAAAAGTAATAAAAATAATTATAAAAACAGTAATAGTAGTTTTTTTTTTTTTTAAAAAGCAAATTAAAAATATATAGTAGAATTGACAAAAATTGCAAAATGGAAAACATATAGCTGAACGGATGTAACATGACTATTTTCAGAATTTGAATTGCATTTTGTATGCAGTAGTGTAACTCGTATAAAAGATGAAAATTGTTTTACTTTTAGGAACATTACATTAAACTGTATGTATTAGTCGAGACATATTTATTTTACCGAAAAATGTTTATCCTTGACTCTATTTTTCCTCTATTTGTGCATTTTATTTAATCGTGTCGTAGCTCCGATCTTTCTTCCGGTGGTTGAAGACTGTAAAATAATTATCATTATAATTCATTTTAATTTTTAATTTTCACTATTTATAAGACATTGTTTGTGCAAATATAATTCAACAGTTGATTTTATAAAAAATATTAATCTTTGATTGACAGGTCATTAGACTCGTTACTCACATATATTAATAAAACAATACTCCCTCCATCCCGGAAGACATTGCAGTGTCTTTTGGGGGGCACGAGATTTAAGAAAAATGTATAAAAGGTACATTTTTATGAATATTATATGTGTGTTGTGAGAGTTGAGTTTAATAAATAGTTTCCACTTTTGGATATGCAATCTTTTTGTGGGACAAACAAAAATAGAAAGTATGGAATATCTTTTTGGACGGAGGGAGTATAATATTAATATAAATTTAAAATGCGGTAGATCGATCATCCTATTCCTATCAGTGATTGGCGGTATGAAATGCATCTTTTCAAATAAATTTCAATTGATATTACTGGAGGGTTAGGTCCTTCAATTGACTGCATATATTTCAATTAGGGGGTAAAGGAGTCGAGTCGAGTCGAGTCGAGCACTACTGAGCTCGAACTCGACTCGAAAATAATACTCGAAGTTCGAAACTCGACTCGAACTTGATTTTTTTAGCTCGGCTCGATAATTTTATTATTTTAATAAAATAAAATATTAAATATATTTTAGTTTTTTTTTTTGTCTAAAATTCAAGTTCGGCTCAACTCGAACTCGACAACTTTATTTATATATAAAAAATTAATAAAAAAATATTAAATATTGTACAAGCTCGATTAGGCTCGCGAGTCTCTCGAGCCGAGTATTTATAAGTTCGAACTCGAGAGCTACTCGAGTAGCTCGAGCTCAAACTCGACTCGATTTTGTTCGAGTCGGTTTCGATCTTTTTACGAATCGAACACGAGTAGATTGCGAGTCGGCTTGACTCATTTACACCCCTAATTTCAATAACTGGCCTTCGTTTATCTGTCAAATTTTACCGTTAATTGTTTGTAAATCGGCACACGTAAAACTTATTCAAAATAAATTTCAAAAAAAAATATTAATATCATTATATTTATTAAATAATATTATTACTCATATAAAGTAGTCACTTTCCTACAAGGGCTAAATATATTAATATCATTATATTTATTAAATAATATTAATATCATTATATTTATTAATTATATTGCATGTTTTTTACGGATAGATACTTTTATCTTACGAACCAAATGAGCCCTAAATTTATTTATAGTATGAGACGGGTTTGTTTTGATTCAAAACTCGTCCCACGAAAAAATTTAACCGCCTATTTTTAATTCTACTACACAAACTATTTTAATTTTAATACTAAATAATTCAAATTAAATTGTATGATTACTTACAAACTAATACAATAACTCCGCAAATTCCTTTTTAAGTGTTTTTCATTTACAAAAAAATTAAGGAACTCAAAATTTGGACCACTTTAAATCAGCCATTTCTTAACAAAGCCTTTAATTAATCAATTAATTGATCAAATTTTGTATTTCTCCACTTATTATATCCTTAATTCTTTTCTCATTCCCTTAATTAATTAATCAATCAATCTATCTATCTTCTTCTTTATTGGTAGTGTAAATTGTAAAATTGTAGGTGAAGTATGCATTAATATCAATATAAGTTTACATAGATACACACCATAAGCTTATCATAAATTAATTTTAAATATTTAATTAGGTGTATCAAAAATTTCATCAGATGTATAAAAAATTAGGATCAATAATATTATGTCATAATTATTATAAATTTTATTAATCTCGACTTTTGATACACCTAAAAAATATATTGATACACTTAACTAAATATTTAATATTTTAAAATAATTTTATGATAAACTTATTATTAACTATTTTCACGCGATACTTACTCAAAATATTAATACATTTATGTGTGGAAGGTTCATATGCAGATTGGTACGCGGTCTCATACCTGTTATATTGGGTACAAACTCGCTCTAAATGAGACACATTTAACCCAACACATTGAAAGAGCTCAATCAAATGAAATATTCCCTTAATTTCATTATTTTTTTTTTCTGAACGTCTCACATAAATTTTTTTATATTATAAAAAACAAAAATAACATTCTACATATCAATAAAAAATACTTTCTGAAACAATAGTTCTGAAATTTTTCATAACACCTTATTATTTTAAACAAGAGCAATATGATCCATCATATACTTAACAAGTCTAATATATATAATTATATATTTAAATAAAAATAATAAAATAGAGTAATATTTAATAATATAGAGGTGTAGATAAATTTGATGTTGTAATTTTGAAACTATGCTTATCCACCCCACTATTTAACACACCTTATATGAATGTAGGAATGATAGTCTGACCCATATTGTTTGCGATTCGGATCCTCTCCATTTAATATTTTCTCAATTTCCTCTATTCGGTGTAAATATCACCTAATTATTATGGGTTCTATATATATATATATATATATATATATATTTATTAATTATTTTAATTGTACATATATATCCATGATAATGATGATATTTACAATGAATGAAGGAAATATTAAATGGAGGAGATCTGACTCCTATTATTTGGGCGTGCAAGCATTGGCATGCTTCTCCCTATTAAAAAAATTTAAATTCGTATTTTATTCATCACGTGTTTTAATTTTTTTAACCAATAAAAATATTTTAAAGTAAATATTAAGAAAAATATTTGAATCTCAAATTATGACGTATGAAGTATATAATATGACATATATAAATATTTGTTAAAAATTAGAACCAGCCATATGCATTAAAAACTATTACCTCCATCCCACAAAAGTTTGTATATTTTTCTTTTTAGTTTGTCCCACAAAAGTTTGCATATTCACAAAATAGAAATATTCCTTTAAATCTCCACCTTCAAAATCTTTATCTCACAATCTTATTTTTATATATTCTACTCATTACACTTTTTCTTAAAAATCGTACCCCCAAAAGTACAGTAGACTTTTGAGGAATGGAGGTAGTAGTTTGTTAAAACAAGATGAGATAGATGACAGACGACAGCATTAATTAGGAATATATTATTTGAACTCTTATTTCTCAAATTAAGTAAGTGATAAGATTGGATTGATGAATTATAGTTTTTAATTTTATGTAATAAATTATTTTTTCACATTTTGATTTTCTTTTTCCTTGAATATTTATGTGAAATGAATAATTATCATATTCGTCCCCCAAAAGAATAAAATAAAAATTTATATGAACCCGAGTTCAATTATCACCGTCATGTATATACACTATCACTTTTATATGTATTTACTATCATTGTTGTGCATATATAGTATCACTATTAATAGTAATTACACGTAAAATAATACAAATTCATGTGAAATCTAATTCAAAATGTGAAATCGAATTCAAAAGTAATAAACCTCATTAAAGATTTAATCCGTTTTATACTTTTGTTACCTTCCCTAGTATCAATCGTAATTATATTTTCTATCCTTTTTTTCCCTACAAACTAAATTAGTCATCCATCCACACCACACTGTCACCAGAAAAGACGCAAATACCCAAAAGGAAATCACCAAAATGACGCCCAATGGACTGCCACATTGGTAAATAGTCACACTTAACAACCCACCCTTTCATATCCCTTTTCTTATATTTTTTCTTTCCCCATAATGTTCACATTTGTTTTCATACCCCCCACAAAGTACAAAATTACACCCACATTTCTCACACACCTCCATCATTACACTTTCCCACCATTTTTCCTCCGTACACTCCCACTAGATCATCATTTCTTCCCGGAAATATTCCGTCGCTGCATGATGCCAACCATGCAACTCAGAACTTCGTTTCCGGTGCTTCTCTCTCTCCTCATCTTCATCCACACCTCTCTCGCTCTAAACAGCCAGGGCCGCTACTTGCAGAGGCTGAAGCTCTCCCTCGCCGACCCGGCCGGTTCGCTCCCCGACTGGTCTGACCGGGATGCCACCCCCTGCAACTGGACAGGCATTGCCTGCAACCGACGCGGCTCTGTGGTCTCGGTTGAACTCCCCAGTGTTTCTCTCTCCGGTTCTTTCCCCATCTTTCTCTGCCGCCTTCCTTCTCTCTCTACGCTCTCTCTCTATAACAACTCCATCAATTCGTCGCTCCCGGAGTCCATCTCTTCGTGCGGGAGACTCATTAACCTTGATCTGTCGCAGAATTTGCTTTCCGGAAACCTACCCTCCACCCTCGCCGACCTCCCTTTCCTCAGGTGTGTACAGTTGTTATTTTACTGGAAATTAGTCTGTTATGATGAATCATTGGTTCAATTTAATTTATTTTTTTATTTTATTTTCTCGGAGATAATTGATTGGTTTTTCTAATTTACTTCATTTATTTATGCTTTTAATGGAGAATTTTTGAATTCTCATATCTTATTAGGATGTGGCTATTATCTCCTTGCATTTAATTGCTAGATCGATCTTATCTGTAAGCAACTAAGCATTTATGACTGTTCTAATGAATATAGAAATGCCATTTCTGCAAGTTTTATTTGTGGTTGATGCTATTAAGGTATAGTTTCCATTATATTATAATTTTGAATGTGCACTACGTGTCATTCCGGTGTAAAGATGCCTAGAATTAAGTCCGACATTCTTTGCAGGTACCTTAATTTGGAGGGAAATTGTTTTTCCGGCGAAATTCCGGAGGCTTTTGGACGATTCCGGCAACTCGAAACTCTTATGCTCGTGGAGAACCTGCTGAACGGTACCATCCCTGCTGCTCTGGGCAATATAACCAGCTTGAAGCGTTTACAGATAGCTTTCAACCCGTATTCACTGGGTCACCTCGCTCCGGAACTCGGAAACTTGATTAACTTGGAAGAACTATGGCTCGCTAGATGCAATCTCGTTGGCCCGATTCCAGCGAGTTTTGGGAGGCTGAGTCGGCTCAAGAATTTGGATATTAGTGAGAATAAACTCAGTGGCCCGATTCCGAGTTCGATTTTTCAGCTCAAGAGCATGGTGCAAATGGAGCTGTACAACAACTCGTTAAATGGGGAGTTGCCGGTGGGAGGATGGTCTAATTTGACCGAGTTGCGAAGATTTGACGCATCGATGAACATGTTGAGTGGGACGATTCCGGATGACTTGTGCGAGTTGCCCCTGGGATCCCTCAACTTATTCGAAAACCAACTCGAGGGGTTGATCCCTGAGAGCATTGCCCAGTCCCCAAATTTGTACGAACTCAAATTGTTCTCCAATCGACTCACGGGTTCGTTGCCGAGGGAACTCGGTAAAAACTCTCCTTTGAGGAGTATCGACGTCTCCTACTGTAATCTCTCGGGTGAAATACCCAACTTTGTATGCCTGAATGGTGTTCTTGAGGAGATAGTTTTGCTACACAATTCATTTTCAGGGAATATTCCTGAAAATCTTGGGAAATGCAGAACATTGCAAAGGGTCCGATTTCGGGAAAATCTGTTTCACGGTGATTTTCCAGCTCAATTCTGGGGCTTACCACGTGTTTACTTGCTTGATCTTGATGGTAACAACCTTTCAGGCAATATCTCACATTTGATCTCTGGAGGGAAAAATCTTTCAACAATTTCAATTTCGAATAACAAGTTTTCCGGAAGTATTCCAACTGAAATTGGGTTGTTGGATACTCTAATTGAGTTTTCTGCACATAATAATGAGTTCAGTGGAGAAATCCCTAGGTCCATTGTGAACTTGACGCAACTTGGGAGGCTCGATCTTAGTAACAATGGTCTTTCTAGTGGGATTCCGATGGGAATTCAATCTTTGAAGCAGCTGAACGAGCTCAATCTGGCCAACAATAGGCTATCTGGTTCGATCCCTGATGATATCGGGAGCTTGCCCGTGCTTAACTACCTTGATCTATCGCAGAATAGTTTTTCCGGGAATATTCCACTCACATTGCAGAATCTGAGGCTTAATAAACTCAATTTATCAAGCAATCTGTTTACGGGGAATGTACCCCCCCTGTTTGCTAATGGAGTCTATAGGGACAGCTTCTTGAATAATCCAGATCTCTGTATTGGTGTGTGTAATCTCAAAGCTCAAGACGATAATAGAGTCTTTTCATGGTTACTGAGGTCTGTATTTGTAATGGCTGCAATCATTTTTCTTGTTGGCATTGTTTGGTTTGTTTTGAAGTACAAGAAACTAAAGAAGATGAAGAAAGAAGTAGTGGCTATAGCCAAGTGGACATCGTTCCATAAGTTGGGTTTCAGTGAGTTTGAAATTAATGATTGTCTGAAAGAGGCTAATGTGATCGGAAGAGGAGCTTCAGGCAAAGTCTATAAACTTGTTCTCAGCAGTGGGGAGGCTGTTGCAGTGAAGAAGATCCATGACAGACCAAACAAAGACGAACAGAATGTAGATTCTGAGACGGATGAGTATGAAGTTGAAGTGGAGACACTGGGGAAGATCAGACACAAGAACATCGTACGATTATGGTGCTGCTGTAACACAGAGAATTGCAAACTCTTGGTGTATGAATACTTGCCTAATGGGAGCTTAGGTGATGTATTGCATAAAAGCAAAGGCAAATCGTTAGATTGGCCAATGAGGTTCAAGATTGCTTTGGATGCTGCTGAAGGACTCTCCTATTTGCATCATGATTCTGTTCCTCCTATCATACATAGGGATGTGAAATCGAACAATATATTGCTTGATCAAGATTTTGGAGCTAAAATTTCGGATTTTGGAGTTGCAAAGATTGCAAGAACAAGCAACAACAGCTTTGAGTCCATGTCGGTGATTGCTGGTTCTTGTGGTTACATTGCCCCAGGTAGTTAACTACTTCTTTACTTGATTACTACTACATTATAGTCCTGTTTTCTCACTTGTTGTAAATTCATGACAGAATATGCATACACACTGCATGTGACTGAAAAAAGTGATATATACAGCTTCGGAGTAGTCATTTTAGAGCTTGTAACTGGAAAGCTACCCATTGATCCAGAGTTGGGGGAAAAAGATTTAGCCACTTGGGTTAGGACAACCTTGGATCAGAAAGGAACTGATCATGTGATTGACCTCAACCTTGATTCAAGATTCAAGGAACATATTTCCAAGGTCCTTGATATCGGGCTGTTGTGCACCTGCACTCTCCCGATCAATCGCCCTTCAATGCGTAGAGTGGTTCATTTGCTGCAGGAACTGGGTGCTGCTATGCCTTGTGTACAAGAGAAGGATGGTAAGGTTTTCCATTCAGTCTGAATATTAGCTTATGATCAAGAAAAGTGGTGGGAAGTATGGCATAGAAGAATCCTAGTTTTAATCCATAGTTATCTGCTATAGTTCACTTGGTCCGAATTCATCATGGCCTGTCGGTGATGTGATGAAAACTATGTTGGATTCAAAAATTGTATCCTATCTCGTTTTTATTTTTATTTTTACCAATATATGATTTTACTACTATGTCACAATTGGGACTTCAACATCAAGGGTGAATGACCTCTGAAATGAGAGTGTCAATTAGTCTTGTTTTGCCGACCCTCATTTAGTGATGTGGGTCCTCAAGATAGCTGGGGTGGTTAAATTTAATGTGAAGAGTCAATTTATTTGAACTTGTTACATCATATCAAATTGAATATTTTGGTACAACAAAATTCCAATAATTTTCACATAATTAAGATGGCGAAGCACTGAAGCTTGATTTGAAAGATTGGGTGGTCCGAATAGCTGGATCGGTTTGAGGCTGACCCGTCAAATAACTTAACCATGGAGTTGGAGATTGACCTTAGGCATATTTTGTTGTCCATGATTGGACCACGATTTTGAAGTTATCGGCACTAACACTCATTTGCTTGGTCTTCTGCGGGTCCAAAATAAACCCGTAGGTAGGCCCTTGTCTAATCACTATTTTGCTCACATTTCTAAACACCCAAATTATTGACACTAACTTAAAAAAAAAAAAAAGTTGTAAACGAAGCGAAAGATCATAATTTTGTATCTGTATTCTAATAATAATCGAATTGAGTACTTATAATCGAATTTGAATTATAAAATTTTGAATACGAATATCGAATTGAACAAAAAATATAAGATTCGTTTATAACCCTAGAGTCAAGTGGGAGTTTGAGAGATAAGTGCTTATGATATTTAGATTATAATAACTAATGTATCATAAATTTCTAATGAACTTACGTCCTTAAAATAAAAATTTATGGGCCTATAATTCTTAAAATAGTAATTATAGTTATAATTATAAAATAATTATATATACATATTTAATTGAATATCAAATTGAATATCTAAATTTTATATTTATAATTGAATAATATCAAATTAAATATTTACAATCGAATTTGAATCATAAAATTTCAAATATGTATATCAAAGGAAGAATTTTATATTAGGGCTCAAATTTTAAGGTAAGTATCAATTTAAGACTTTAATTTTGAAGTGTCTCAAATTAAGATCTACATTTTGATTTTTTCTAAATTTAAGATCTAATTTTATTATCTTTGTCTCCATTTAAGACCCGATTCATTTATCTTTATTTCAATTTAATTTTTTATAAAAAAACTCAAAGCATAACAATCTTTTATTTTAAATTAAGATTTAAAATAAAAAATATTATAATTTTATTTAATACTCATATTTGACGTAATTAATTTTTTTCAATTCATTGTTCAACAAGAAAAAATAAAATTTAAAGCATGTTTAATACTTGCATAAAATTTTATTTATTTATTTTTAGTTTGATATATTATACCTAAAAAAATATGTTTGATATATTATACCTAAAAAATTATGTTTGATATATTATACTTAATAAATTAATTAAATACAAAAAAATTATTATGTTATTGAAGCTTGAAAAAAATGAGATCAGATACTCTGCATTTAATATTTCCTCAATTTAGTGTAAATCTCACTTAATATCATGATTTCCATACATAATTAATAAATATATATAAATTTATGAAATCCGTGATAATAAGTTAGATTTATAATAAATGAAGAAAATGTTAAATAGAGGAGATCCAACTCATTAAAGAAATAAAGATAAATGATCGAGCCTTGAATTGAGACAAAGATAATAAAATTAGATGTTAAATTGAGAAAAAAATCAAAATATAAATCTTAATTTGATACACTTCAAAATTAAAATCTTAAATTGAGACTTATTTTAAAATTTGGGTCATAATATAAAATTCTTTCTTATATCAAATTAGAATACAAATAAAAAATCGTATAAAAATATGTAATTCATTTATAATCTTAGGGCTCATTTGGTTCGTAAGATAAAACTATCTATCCGTCGAAAATATGCATGTTTTCGACGGATAGATAATTTTATCTTATGAACCAAATGAGCCCTTAGACGATTATCCAGATAAAATCCCCACCCATTAAATAAATACACTAAGCATTTATTTTCTAAATATCCAAAATTCTCCCCCATAATTGTTGGTTGTTTGAAAAAAAAAAAAAAAAGTAAATACACTACCAGCCGCCACCATTCGCCCGCTTTCACAGTCGAACAATATAGGCCATGGATTTCGGTTCTTGAAATTGCAAGCGGTGGTGGGTGTTGGTTGAGAACAGAGGCGGCGGCTGTTATGGTGGTCAATTTTCGAACAGGGCTGACGACTTCAACGGTGGTAGACGGCGGCACCATGGTTGTCGGTTTCCGGCGAGTGGTTGGGGTTGGGTGGCTGACCTCGGTAAATCGTATTTTTGGTAGCAGCAATTGAGGTGGTGGCCGTTTGATAGCTTCATTTTCTTCACTTAAGTGTATATTATCACTTGAATTTTAAGTATAATTTGAATTTTAAATTTAATTTTTTTAAAATAATAGTTATACGATGTACTAGGCATTTTTTGGCAAATGAGGTTATTAGTTAGACTTTTTGTTGGGACTTGAAAGTTTACAGCCTTGTTCTTCCTGTATTAATGACCTATTCCTCGTATTACTTTCAGATTTTATTTGCACTTATTTTTTAGATATAATTAACTTGTTCTTCGATTATTTTTAAAATTAAATGATTATATGCGTAAAAAAATTAAATGATTTAAAATAAATGATTATATGCGTAAAAAAAATTAAATGATTTAAAAATCCCTATATTAGTTTACATTTCAATTCTGATTAAAAATTTATCCTGCTGTTTTTTTTTCTCTACTCTCTTGTTACTTGCATTTTCTAATCACATACAAACATTCTTTATATTTAAAAGCTTGGGAAAAAAGAGTTCTTATTTCTTTATAGAATGCTTGAGAAAATACATCCTTTACCACCTCCAAGTCAGACTTGCCCAAACGAATAGGAACCGCATGTTTTAATGGTAACCGAACCGTTAAGAGTGAAATCATCTATGATGAAGTACCAGGTTTGATTTCAGTTCCATTAAATAAAAAATCATAACCTTCGGTTTGGTATAGGCTTGGCAACGGGGCGGGGAATCTCCGAAAGAAACGGGGACGGGGATGGGAAAACATGCATGATTTTGACGGATATATATTTTTATCTTACGAACCAAATGAGCCCTAAGTATATTATATATATATATATATATCATTTATATATATAAGTATATATATAACTAATTAACCATTCATGTATATATGATTTATAATATATTAAAATAATGTATTTTATGCACACTAAATTTTAATAATACTTTTAATTTTTATTTATTTAAAAAATTAATTACACTTATTAAATATAAATTATTAAAAAAATTTAAAAAAAAAGAAATTTGCGAGGAACGGGGAATCCCCGCGGGGACCGGTTCCCCGGCGGGGCGGGGATGGGGAAAGATTTTTCCCCGTGAAGTTCGCGGGGACGGGGAATCCCCGCGACCGCGGGGACGGGGATGGGGATTGGCCCCCCGTCCCCGCCCCACCCCGTTGACAAGCCTAGTTTGATACCTTCAGTTCCACGGTCTGAACGGGCAATTCTAATATATACACATTGGCTAGGTATTGTATAAAAATAGTTCATGGTAAGTTTATCATGATATTATTTTAATTTATTAAATATATGAATTTTATTGACTTCAACTTTCAATACACCTGATGAGATTTTTTATACACCTGGTTAAATGTTTGATACTTTAAAACTTGTTCATGTTAAGCTTATCATGAACCATTTTTATATAATACTTTGCCATATATTGTGTAAAAATAGTTCATGATAAGCTTATCATGAAATTGTTTTAATGTAATAAATATCTGATCAAATGTATCAAAATATTTATCAGGTATATTAAAAGTTGAAGTCAATATATAAATTTTATTGACCTCAATTTTTAATACACCTTATTTGTGATGACTACTCTTCACAAATCATTCAATCCAAATTTCTTCTGTGATGATTGCAAATTGGGCAAAATGCATCAGAAATCTTTCAATTCTGTTACACATCACACTACTGCTCTACTTGATCTACTGCATCTAGATGTTTGGGGTTCTTCATCTATTACTTCAATTGATGGTTACACTTACTACTTGTCTGTAGTTGATGATTTTACAAGATTCTCCTGGATATTTCCTCTACATGCTAAATCTGATGTTGTGCAAGTGTTCAATCAGTTTTTGGTATTCATTGAAAGACAATTTGGAGTTACTCTAAAGGCTGTTCAATGTGATCAAGGCAGATAGTTTTTCCCTTTAGTCAGTCAGTCATCTAAGTCTGGTGTTCATGTTAGACACTCATGTGCTTATACTAATGCTCAAAATGACCTTGTTGAAAGGAAACATCAATATATAACAGAACTTGGTCTATTTCATGCAAGGGCTATATTTGTCTACATTCATCTGGGAAGGTCTACATTACATCTCAGCCATCTACTGCTCATTCTCACTCACTACCAAAATTCCAGCCACCTTTTCTCTCTAATCCTTGTCAATATGATTTTTCTTAGTTTCCATCTCAATACTCTTCTTTACATCCTTCAGACTTCTCCACCAATGAATTAGCCCAGATGGTCTCATCCTCCTCTACTGCATCATGCTCTCCTCAAATTTCTCCTTCCTCATCAATTCCTCTGCACAATCATCACATACAACCCAGATCATCATCACTTCCTCTGAACAATCATCACATGCAAACCAGATCAAAGTCTGGAATTTTCAAACCAAGAGTTTTTGTCACAAACTCCACCTTACCTTCTTCAGCTGAACCTAATACAGTTTCAGAAGCACTCTTACATTCTGAGTGGAAGCAAGCAATGCAGCATGAGTGTGATGCTCTTGTCCAGAACAATACTTGGTCTCTTGTTCCTTATACTGATGATATGAACATTATTACTACTAAATGGATCTTTAGAATCAAATATTGCAAGGATGGTTCAGTTGAAAGATACAAGGCTCGGTTAGTTGCTAGAGGTTTTCAACAAAATGCAGGCATAGATTATCTTCACACCTTCAGTCCAATTATCAAACCAATTACTCTGAGATTAGTGTTTTCTATTGCAGTCACAAGAGGTTGGTCCATTCAACAAGTTGACATAAACAATGCATTCCTAAAGGGTGATCTACATGAGACAATTTATATACAACAACCTGAGGGTTTTGTGGACTCTACTCATCCACTTCATGTTTGCAAACTGGCAAAAGCACTATATGGCCTTAAGCAGGCACCAAAGGCCTGGTATGGCACCAAAGGTCAATGTAGATGACATCCTCATAACTGGTGATTCATCCTCTGACATTCAACTGCTTATTCAAGATCTTCATTGCAAATTTTCCCTAAAACACCTTGGGGAAGTTAACTATGTTCTGGGACTTGAGGCAGCTGTCTCTCCCACTTCTATCACTTTATCTCAATCAAAATATGCCCATGATCTTCTCCAAAAAGCCAACCTATCACACTGCAAGTCTTGTCCAACACCATCATGTCCAAGTCTCAAACTTTCTCTTCATGATAGCCCACTCTTTAATGATCCTTCTCTCTATAGGAGTATCATTGGTGCACTGCAGTACCTAACACTCACTCGACCTGATATTTCCTTTTCTGTTAATAAACTTTCCCAATTTCTACAAGCACCAACACTTAACCATTGGTCAGCATGTAAACGAATTATGAGGTAAATCAAAGGTACAATTAACAATGGTATTACTTTTTCTCCTATCTCTGATTTCAGGTTAATGGGGTATGCTGATGCTGATTATGCCTCTAATCTTGATGATCGTCGAAGTACAAGTGGCTTCTGTGTTTCTCTTGGCAACAACTTACTATCTTGGTGCTCACGCAAACAATCCGTAGTTGCAAGAAGTAGTAAGGAGGCTGAATATAGAGCTCTTGCTATGGCAACTCAAGAAATCTTGTGGATTCAATCCTTGTGTGCTGAACTTAATCTTCTGTTGCTCAGTCCCCCTCTAATGTGGTGCGACAATCAAGGAGCAATAACTTTGGCTTTTAGTCTAGCGTTTCATTCTAGGACCAAACACATTGAGGTTGATGTTCACTTCATTCGTGAAAAGGTCCAAGCTCAACTTCTTGATGTTCGTTACATTCCAACAAGTGATCAACCAGCTGACATCTTCACTAAATCACTCACTCCAGCTCGTTTCAAACTTCTTTGTTCCAGACTTAATCTAGTGGAACCGGGATAGTCACTCTTTTTCCGTAGCATATTGAAGTAATTATTATAATAGTCCTGCATGTCATAGAAATCGTGTGCATGGCTCTGCATGTAACAACCTTCCTAAGCTTGCAGCAAAGTCAATTATGGATAGGTGAGTCAGTTAGTTTGTTAATAGATACAGTTGTAGCAACTAATGAGTTAGTTAGTTAGGATTAGCCAAGCAAGTAATAGCTTGTGTATAAATACCCTTGATGTACATCTCAGAAACTTGAATCACAAAATATATTTTCAAAACACACCTAATTAAATATTTGATACTTTAAAACTTGTTCATTATAAGCTTATCATGAATCATTTTTATTAAATACTTAGCCATACACACACACACACACACACATATATATATATATATATTATTTTAATAGTGTAATCGATGGCTTAAATAAATTCCGAGAGTGAAGCTTAAGTCTTCTTAAAATTTAGGTTCGAAGGTGAGATAAAGATAAACTACGTAAAATTTGGTTTCGAGAGGATACCTAAGCAACCCAAGAATTTTTATTTGTAATGTAATTTTATTTTGAATATTAAAAGCCGAACGGCATAAATTTTTATTTGTTTAAAATTCACTTAGTTTATTTTTTGTACTTAAATAAAAAAATATTTATATAATAATTAAAAAAAGTTCAGAACCACTGGAAATTGAACTGCCTAACAACATTTTGTGGTATGATTTGGATTCTTGCAAACTGAAACCAAAAATTGGCGGCTCAGAACCGTTGGCCAACTCTTCTCCGAGAAGATGACTAACGTCACCGCTTATTTCTTGTCACATAATTCATTTTAGGAGCGTTTGGTATGAAAAATTTTCAATGGCAATGGGAGTTGATTTTCCTTCTAAATAAGATAATCATCACCCCCATTTAATTACTCATATCTTATCCTATAATCATCCTCCTCAATCAATCCCTCATACCATCATGAATATAAACTCTCATTCAACATATGTAAGAGTAAAGAAGGAAAATAAAATTTCATTCTCATTACCATTAACAAATTTGAAACAGGCGCTCCCTTAATTTTTAAACTATAAAGTTTTCTCAAACCTTCCATCAAAATTAAACGAGTTCAAATATCTGCTGGAGCTTTACTTAGCTACAACTGAGATCGAGTTTCTTTAAGTTGTAGGAGTATAATGCAAAAACAATAGTAATGAGCGCAAAGTAAAACGGGTGCAATGCCAAAACAATCAAAC
The DNA here is from genome assembly GCA_026898435.1 of Prunella vulgaris. Classification (NCBI taxonomy): domain Eukaryota; kingdom Viridiplantae; phylum Streptophyta; class Magnoliopsida; order Lamiales; family Lamiaceae; genus Prunella; species Prunella vulgaris. The sequence goes on along the minus strand of JAPKLY010000017.1, from coordinate 1,349,245 downwards.
ATGGAGGTCATTCAAAGTCATCAATAGATTCAGAAGCAGAGTTTTGATAATTTTATGCAGTAAACTGGGACACAATACTCTTCTCACGGCTCACGCTAGCGTAAAACTGAATAAGTGACAGCAAAATCATGAATCATGTTTAATGATGGAGGCAAATTGAACCCAAACAAACTCCACTTAGTAAAAGAAAGAAACACCCTTAAGAAAGTAAGACCACTGAAATTTTAATGTTCTTAAAATTGTAATTTTTTAAAATGGTCTCACCATCAAAATGAAAAAAATTCACAAAATCCTAAGACATGTGATGGAGTTAAGGGAATTGGACAATATATACACATACACACAACAAAAATATCCGTCTCACACCACAAATGGCTGTAAGTTCTAATTGCATTATTGCATAAAAACCACGTACAATCAAGTAACAATACATATAGACTCAGTCTGTCTCCATGCGCCTTATTTCCAACACTCACAATATTTCATATGGAAAGGAGAACGTAAATGACATACATGAATCACTAAACATGGACAACAACAACATCAACCCACAACGCCCACTATCAACATGTACTTGCCCATTTGCTGCATCTGTATCCATCTCATTCCAATGTTCTACTCCAAGTAACAAAGCGTCCAGGAAACTAGAATCCAACAACTAAAACTACGCCGAAGAAACAGAGAATACCTAGTATAAGCACCAAACATGGAGCACATGTTCCAAGTATGACTACCATAAATCAAACAGAGGACCAACCAAAGACAACATACAAACTCCTACTTTAAACAAGGAGTACACCTAAACGTTGTAATGTATCTTTGCGTTGGCTTAAGGCCTGCGTTCTTAAAGTTTCTGTTATTAAACTTTAGTGAAGGAAAGCTGAAACTCACTACAAGATAACAATCAAGTCTCCTTAGCTACAACTTTTTCAACTCAAAGAAAGTAAAAGTACCAATCTTTTGCTTAAACTATAATGTCAAAATATCATTCGACTTAACAAAGATTTGAAATTTGAAGCAAATATGCAAATGTAACCCTATATCAATAACGAACTCTATTATCATTTTTCCCTGTGATCTGCTATCACTTTTGAGCAACATTTGAAATCAAACTCTTACTCTACACAATTATAAACCTCTTGTACTCTTAAACATTCAATTATGCAACGCCCTTGCATCTTTAGAGAACACAAATGATCTCACCAGAATTTGGGAGCTTTCAAATTTCAAGGCTTTGCTCCTCTTTCTTCTTCCTGAAAATGTAAACATCAGCTTCCTCGTATGCGTACTCTGGGTGCAAATGCTCATGGGGAATCTTCTCGACCTCAAACACGTCCACGCACATTTCCCAGAATAATTTATGAGCCTCAGGTGACCTCAATTGGTAGCCCAACAATATAACGCCGTGGTCCGCCACCAACCGATTCATTGCTTTAATCAACGGCGCCACTGTCTCCTCTAGATATACCACATCTGTCGCAATCACAAAATCGAACGGCGGCTTCAGGGAATTAATCTGGTCATCGTTCCCCCAGTACAATTGAGTGGTCTTTAGGGTTTTCTTCAACACCGGCTTGTTGCGCTTCAGGTTGTGCTTCAACGCCGGCATTACGGGAGCGATGTCCGTCACAACTACATCGTGGAGGCCGAGCAAATAGAGCCCCATGGCGGCGGCGCCACAGCCAGCGCCGAGCTCCACGCCTCGCTTGTTGGTGAAGTTTAAGAGGTCGGCGTAGGGGTTATCTGCGGCGGCGCATTTTAGCGGGTGCCAGCGCTCGGCGAACTTGACGAGCACTAAGGAGCATGGCCAGACAGAAGTGCCGACGTGCATCGAGCCATTGTCCTGCTGGATTGAGAGGAGCGTGTCGTGCACGGACAGCTCGATCACCGGCGAGTCTGTGAATTTCATTTTTCCCCTCTTTTTTAAATTTATTGAATTTCTGTTTAATTCCCTCTCCCCCTTTTTTTTTTTTTTTTTAAGTATATTATTTCATTTTTAAGGACTTGGATTGGGCCCAAATGGATTGGTAAAGGCCCATTTGATTATATTATCAAAGGCTACCACTAAACATACCCCAAATTTCTCTAAACATACCCCAAACAAATATAGACAAAAATAGACACATTTCAAATGACTAAAATATCCCTATATAAATAGATATAATTAATTAGAATTATATATATTAAATTTCATAAATCTTTTTCTAATCCTTTATTTTTAAAAAAATTATCATAAACCATTTTCAATTATTAGGAATATATTTTGCTGACTTTTTCAATTATAAACCCTTTTCAATCATAAATTCTTTTCAATCATCATACGGAAGAAAACAAATCTCATTCTCAAAAGAATCAAAGTACAATTGTCTTACAGGGTTCTAGAGAAAGGAAATCGCATAACTGGTAGAAGTTGAAATTAAAAGCAGACTAAGGGTTTTGATATGAAATAATAAGATTTTAGAGAAGGCAGAAGTTCTTACTAAATCTTTCAATCTCATCTAGGCGCTTCGATCTAGTTAAATCTTTCTAAAATTGTGTTCGTTTGCATCATAGAAAATAGCGACCCAAAGCTTGGTGTGGCGTGCTGGTTTCATGGTTTTTCAAACGTAAGTGACGGAGAAGAAGACTTACAAAAATGAGAAAGGGTAAATTAGGGGGGAAAATGGGGTATGTTTAGTGTTTTAAATTAATTTTTAATTTTAAATGGAGTATATTTAGTAATTGTGGTATGTTTAGTGGAATTTGGGGTATGTTTAGTGGCTTTTAGGGAGAAAAGTAGACTTTAGTCAAAATATTAAGGGTATAATAGGAAAAGATTGGGATATGTTTAGTGTTTTATATTAATTTTTAATTTTGAGTGGAGTATATTTAGTCAAATTCTATCTGAAATCATTTCAAAACACTTATTATGATATGGCAGAAGTTATATGCTCTCGAATTACACGCATTTTTATAATTTTATTAATTTAAAATATATACTATAAAATATCGAAAATACTCTCTTTATTTTCCTTTCAAAATAGATGCACCCATCCTTTAATTATCGGCAAAAACTTTCAAAAAGTAAACAAATTATAAAATATCAAATAATGGTGAATTTTTTTCTAAAAATAATTAAAAAAAAGCAAAAAAGAAAGAAAAAATGGAAAAAATAAAACAATTTTAACAAAAAAAAGCAGCAGAATAAAAATTGAACAAAAAAACCCAAAAACCAGAAATAAAGCAAAAGATCAAAGAAATTTTAACAAACAACCCTATATTTTTTTGGAAAAATTATTTAAATTCTACAATCTTTCTAAAATACCCTAAGAAATAAATTTTTTATTATATTTTTCGAAAAAATAGAAAATGGTCTAAAATCTCAGCATATTTTCTTGAAAATGGTCGACTAAAATCAGAAATAATAATTTTTTCTGCCATATTTTTCAAAAATAGTTTAAAAGTTCAGAATTTTGTAAACCTTTGTACATTTTTTTACAAAACCAAAATTGAAAAAGAAAACGAAATTTTGCATTTGAACAAAAAAGGAGCAGTTGAAGGAGGGAGAAGAATATGAAGAATGAGGGTTGAAGAAGATGAAAAATTATTGACCATTCCTCGTACTTTTTTTATTCACGTCGTCATTCCCGAACTCAATTAATGCTGTCACATGAAAATGAGAAAGAGGGGATGGGGGTACAGAGGAGAAGATGAAAAGATTAAATTCAACCCCCCCCCCCCCCCCCCCAATCCATACGAATTGCAATGCCAGTTTTGTTTCTAGATTTGAGATTCGTAAACTTTAGTAATTTTATCTAACAAAGCTCAAATATAATTTATAATTGTATATATTATATATATTCATTATTGTAAATGAGTTAAAAAAGATTAGATGAAATTCCTTTAGGCCAACTTCACATGCACCAGTGAACATATATATTCTTTAGAAAAAAAAAGAGTTGAAAGTTAATTTAAAAGATACTTGGCTGGGTGCTCTACATGTTTACCCATTGAGGCCAAAAGATTAATAATCTCTTGACGAATGATATCATTTGCCAGTTTTAAAGTTCTATTCTATGTTTTATAATCTGAATTTAAATGGCATATATGTGTGGAATATTAAAAAGTATTCAATAAAGCACCATACGCTGTTGAATTCTGTGTTAAAAGTTTAGGAGGTGGAATGCACAACGGAATTAGCATATACTCCCTCCGTCCCGTAGGAATTTGCACCATACTAGACGGCACATATTTAAAAAAAAAATTGTTTTATATATAAAGTAGTGGTATATGGGTAAATATGTGTAAATATTTGTGAGTGTGCACGTAAATCAATGCTTCCTTTTTTAGTAGTGTGCAAATTTGTGTGGGACGTCCGAATAAGAAAAATGTGCAAATTCCTGCGAGACAGAGGGAGTATATGAAATGATCAAATAGAGGAACTAAACTGTTATTTCGATGCCCGACAAATTAACCTTGCCCAGTACAATATGAGCTAGTTAGATGCCACACTATTTAAAACTTCAAGATATATAACTGAAGATAGATTAGTCAAAATTATAATTTAAAGATTGTTATTTGTGAGTTAAATAGTATTGTTTGGATTGATGGATTAAGATAATTAGTAGTATTGTAATATAATTTCATTTTGAATATTTGGATTGTATGATTAATAATAAAAAATTAAGCAATTAACAATATTGTCCTCTATATCACAAACAAAAATAAAGTGAATTATGGTATTTTTTTTTAATATAATATAGGAGTATCAAATACAATAGATTAGGGCAAATTGCACAAATGATCCCATTAGAATATGTGCTCATGAATTTGGCTTTTGTTTTTTAACATAAATGGTCTCATAAGATTTTTCTATTAAAATTAATTAATCGATTAATGTGGGACCAAATGTGTTCAACACAAATTCTCATGGGACCATATGTTCAAAGTATTTCAACGGGTGAGACTAAATATGCTAAAAAACAAAAAAACGAAGGACCAAATCTGTTGTACGAATTCTCATGAGACCAAAAATGTAATTTACCTCAGTAGATTATTATCATACCTCTTTCTTAACATAATATTATCTACTATTAATAAGACAAATTGAATTTTAATCTTGAGTTTTTTGTCAATCTTGAATTTTTGTTCATTAAACGAAACATCAAATTAATTAAATAGTAAAGTTTATTTATTTTAATTTATCTAACCAACTAAATGAGTCATTATGCACTGTTATTGTAATTTTCATGCAATTTTATTGAGAAAATAACATTTTTGGTCCCATCAACCACGGGGGTTCACGATTTTGGTCCCATAACTTACACATTTTGTCCCAAATTGCAAATTTTGAACACATTTAGGCCCAAAATTCATTATTTTCACACATTTAGTCCCAAGTCTGTTAAAACTTAACGGAATATGTCATGTGCTTCTCACGTGGGCGTTAGTTAATTTTTTTCCCTTTTCGAGAAAATGACACTTTTGGTCCCATAACTTACACATTTAGTCCCAAATTGCAAATTTTGAACAGATTTAGTCCCAAATGAAATGTGGGTTCTGATTTCAAGAGATAATAAATTTATCATTAGCCTAGCTAGCTTAGTGGAGGTTTTGCAGCTGTGAAAAAGAAAATTATGGATATTTAATGTTTGGTGTGGAAAATTTAAGATTATGTTTGGCCCAAGCAATTTCATGTTCATCGGTTCAAACAAAAAAACTACATCAAACATCACTAATGGAGTTGGGACATGTATGAAACAACCTAACTTTGCTTCTTTCCTTTTTCAATATGTATGTAAGGTTGAAAATATCGGTATCAATGAAAATATTGAGATCTTAAATTTCTAAAAATCTCAACGGATATATCGATATAGGTAAATTTATAAAATTTAAAAACATTTAGAATAAGATATAATAAATAAATTTAACAAAAGAATTTGAATAAATTTTACAATTGTAATAAGTTTATACATACACACTATTTTTTTCAAAATTCATTAATATTTTCTCAATATTTAACGATATTTAGTCTAATTTATGAAAAAAAATAAGCGATATTGATATTACAAATCGATATTTATCGATATTTTTTTATTTTTTAATGAGTATTATGAAAATATCATTTCTACCCAATACAATATCGACGCCTACGAAAATGGATATATTGTAGATATATCAAGGAAATATCGGAATATTTTCATTCTTGTAGCTTTATATAAGAATTTTTTGCCTCTTCCCTGCAAAAATCAAGTGTACAAGCCATTTTAGCATTTTGGGCGCCAAATGTTATATTTTTATTGTTGGGACCAAAAGTGCTAACGGTTGACTAACAGTTGACTAACGTTGGGACTAAATATGTTCAAAATTTGCAATTTGGGACTAAATGTGTAAGTTATAGGACCAAAATCGTGAACCATCGTGGTTGATGGGACCAAAAGTGTAATTTTCTCCAATTTTATAAATGGTTACAAAAAAAAAAAGTTGAACGGAGAGTATTAGTTTAATATAATTAAAATTTTAAGTTTATAAACTGCTTTAAAAATGAATACAATTGTTTTATAATAATATAGTAGGTTTCAAAATAAATTGGTGTGCCTAATTAGGGTTATTAATTAAGGCTAGTATATATTCAATACATGAAATTAAGACTATATATGTATATATATGTTACATTTTAATATGAGAAAATACACAAAATTGCCCATTTTCATTTGGGCAATATCTATTATGCTCATCTTCTCAAAATCTTTCAAAAATGCCCAAATTGAAGGAGAATTGTCCATTATACCCTTTATTCATGTATCCAAACATTCTCTTTCAATCCCTTAATTAATTACTTAAATTAATTATTTTCCTAATTAATCAAAAATTAATTATTCATAATTAATCCATTCCTTAATTAACTCATCCCTTGATTAAAGAAATCGAAGCTTCCTAGTCTGAAATTGAAGCTCGCCTCCTCTATTGAAGGACCCATTTCGTCCGGCGAAATGAGGAGGGAACGACCAGCCGTAAAGAAGCCGTCCACTGCCTGAATTAACTCGCCGACAAAGAAGCCATGGCCAATTCGCCGGAACTCAAGCCTGGAAGCTGTCCAGAGCCACCGGAATCGACTTTGAATGGCAACCGGCGGTGGCGGTGGGCTGCGAGCATTGAGAGCGTTCTTCCGGCGTAAATTAAGAGTGGACGGCGGCTTCAATCGCCAATGATTGGGCTGTAACTTCCATGGATTCCGGCAAAGGCTTGGCTTTGGAGGAATGATTTCTCGACGGTGGCGCTATTTTGCCAATCTGGACCAAATCGTGGCCGACCACAGTGGTGAGTGGACCAAATCGCGGCGGATTTGCAGAGCAGCTTGAAGAGGGCGCTATTTTTAATTTTTTAAATTGGGATTGCTGACACTGGGCGAAATGGATTCTTCAAACAGAGGAGGCTGTTGTAGATTTTCCGGCGAGTGGTGTTGTGGCGGAATTGACTTGCTTCATCAGCGAGAAGAACGGAGCAACAATGGCTTCCAGGTGCTTTCTTCAATTTTCCAACCTCGGATTTTTTTTTATATTTTCTATTAATATGTATTAAGGCAAATGGGTTTGTTTGGATAGGAGGATAACAAGTTAATTGGGTCATAAATTGAATATGAGGCCATAGGGGTATTCATGTCTTTTTATTTCTATTTTGGGCAAAATTGAAAGTTGTGTAAAAATAGGATAAAATAGATATTGCCCATGTCAAAAAGGGCAAAAATGAAATTGTCCCTTTTAATATATATATATATATAAGATGGAAAAGGCTAAGCAAATTAAAGCGATGTAGATGCAATATTTGAGCATGAAAAGCATGGTAGGTAGGGTTACATCTAAACCAGAGATGTAGCCCTTAATTTCTTTTCATTTACACAGAAATACCAATTTCAGTTGAGAAGATAACAACTAGGGCATCATTAAAAAAAAAAAGAAAAGAAAAGCAGATAATGGAGTCTCAAAAGCGCTCTTTTCGTTGCCCCCCACCACAAATACCTTTTTCACCAAAAGATATACAATTTCTTAATTATGCCCTTCAACAGAATATGCATGGATCCCCTTTTTTGCACCTTTCTTAGCTCTCAATTGCCACCTTTTCCTTCCCTCCAAATTAAATTCTTTTTCCCCTGCCACTTAATTTCCATGATACCAACTTTCTTGATTCCATTTGATCCATCTTTACTAATTTTTTAATGACCATCATATCCATCCCCCATTCATTGATGATGGATGGCAGATGGATTGCATCCCAACTCCAAGAAAGTCCCTTGTTTCCCCTGCAGATCCCTTGAGATCATGATCCGCAAGACGACGCCGTTTCGAAGGGTGCATTTGTTCCAGATGATTGTTGACTGATAGCTCCGCATCACTCCCAAGTCCACTTGTTGCTGAGTTTGTGGTTGTACTGTACAACCCACAATGCTTGTTCCCATCTTGATGATCATGAACATAGATATTATTATTGTGATGATCACCTCCCAATTTTATCCCGAAACTCCCCAGCATTGAAGAATCGGATGTTGTAGCTCCGATTTGAGCTGCTTTTTGCAGTAAAGCTGTGGCAGAAATAGTGTTGGATGATGGTTGATGATGATGATGGTGGCTTTGAGAGCTAAAAAGAGATGGGACACTAACATTGGTTATAATAGGGATGGGGGTATTATTGTCAATTACAAGGCCCTCATTTGTAAGCTTATTTCCAAAGTCCCAATTCAGGTTCATGTGGTTATAAGATGATGAGGGGTTGTTGATGAGTTGATCATGGGAAAAATGGTGCATTTCTTGAAGATTTTTGTGTATGGACATATTCCATAGGGAGAGGCCTCGGCCCATCGTGTCGATGTTTTGGTCGTGGTTGATAGGAGGGAAATGTTGTATTATGGCCGGTGGTGGTGGTGGTTGGCCAAGTGATGAGGATGATCCGTTGATGAAGTGGTAGTTGATGTGGGATGCCGCCGACGTGAATCTTGCAGTTTCTTCGGCTAAGGCGTCGCAGAATGCTCGATGAGTGATGAAGCTATCTCTCCTACTCTCGATCAGTCCAAATGATAATTTTTATCAGCATACAAATATATATATATATATATATGTGATTGATTAATGAACAAATTAATTCTAAGGGAATTAAGTTAGTTTATGATCAGAATCGGAAAGAAATTATTTAATTGATTTAGGTAGCTAGGTCTATTGTATAAATTTAATTAATTATTGGTCTAGATCTTGTTAATTTATATATTAACCCCATGCATGTGTTTCAAACATTATGTTTCATGTAATCATTATATATGTCGTGTGTGCAGTGATTGCATAATTTAAATCATGAGTAACTATATATATATATATATATATATATTTATTGTAAATGAATTTCTGTATTTAATTAAATTCAAAACAATTCGTTGTACAATATATTACTATCAAATTAATATTATAATCAATATTGTTAAAAAGTAGACATAGAATACAAACAAGTTATAA
>JAPKLY010000017.1:1286394-1331267 GCA_026898435.1 Prunella vulgaris | reverse complement strand
CCCACGTAGTAACAATTTTTTTTATTTATTTTTTATCTTGTCTCTAATCAGATATTTTTTAGCCTAATAAAGGAATATTTAGGTAATTAATAAAATAAGCTCAATCAACACAATGATAAGGCAATCATCATTCATATCTAATCTGAAAAGATAAAAGCTTCTTTTCTGCTTTGTAAAGTTCCACTTCCGCAAATGGATTTCAGTTTTTCGTCTCTCTAGCTAAGTCATAACCTAGAAATAATGCTAGCTAAACTCCTACCTTAAGTATATATGAATTATAAGTTCATGATGACAGTAAATCTTCCTAATATGGAGTTCCATATAAATACTGTATTAAGGCGGTGTTAGGTTCGAATTATTAATTTGATGGGAATGAGAATAATAATTTATTTTTGTGTTGTACACCTGAAAATATATTGAATAAATTATTGTTTCCCTAACTGTAATATCATTGGTATTTTACTCTAAATTTAAAAAAAGATGGAACAAAAAGATAGTAAGTTGTGAACTATGTTGGACGCGTGAGGGGTCAATAAGGTACGGGTTTAAAGATACAATTTTTTTAAAAATTTAGGGTGTGGTATTCAATAATTTAATATAATTATGTAATAACTTAATTCACAGAAATATATACTTGAATCAAATGTGGATTCGAGGTGCGTTCTTTGCAGAAATAGTGACGAGAACACGAGAAATGTCTTCTTTGAATGTCCACTATCACATAAGGTATGGATGGATGTTCTCAATTGGCTTGGTATTATTACAGTATTACATTCATGTCCCTTGTCAAACCTTATTGCTCATAGTCGTCTCTTGAGAGGAAAACATTGTAAGAAGGTAGAGGTAACGGCTTGGCTGGTGTGGAGATTATGGAAGTGTAGAAATGAAGTGATTTTTAATAGTATTGCAGTTAATATTGACAATTTGATAGAGGAGGTTAAATCAAGATTGTGGAGTTGGTTTGCTAAAAATGCATGTGGTTCCAAGATTAGTGTTATACTGTTGAATTTTGTATAATTTGTTTGGGTATGTCTTACACCCAATTGGTGGAATGAAATTATCTTTTACTGATAAAAAATATAATTATTTAAAAAATATCAATTCAAGTTTCATTAATTTAATTTAATACATAATTCATAATAGTGAATTCAATTTTTCAGGAGTGTCACATTATCAATTTATATTATCTGACATAATAAAATTCAACTGTTAATGCTTAACAAATAGGATTTCCGCAGCCGATTTGAGAATCCATTAGTCGGGTCCGCCAAATGGCAGTTGAATTCGCCACATGAAGAATTTGATATGCGGATTTAAGAATTACATCCATTTAAGGAATGAATACAAATTCGGCTACATTATAATATTTTTAAAAGAATCTGTGGATCATGGATTGTGAAATATTAAGATATCCCACATCGGTAGTGAGTGTGGTCTTGGGTGGGCTTATAAGCCTGGGCAATACTCGATGTGTGGATCCACCTGTGGAACCACGTGTCGAGCCTGAGGAGCCTCTTACGTGAGGGAGGGTATTAAGATATCCCACATCGGTAGTGAGTGTGGTCTTGGGTGGGCTTACAAGTCTGGGCAATCCTCTCACTTACAACCTGAGTTTTAAGTGTAGAGTTAGGTCATCATACATGAAATAGAGAAGAACAATTTAGAGGAACAAACTTATTTACAATAAAAATAAAATGGTGGGTTATTATTTACTCTCATCTCCTGTTTATAATTATCATATATTCATTTTCAGTTTTATTTTCATTCCAGTTGAAGAAATTTCAAATCAAAAGTCACCTTATAAATTTTGGTATTAAAACTAATTATAAACGGTAAAATCTTCGTTTTTAACACCTAATTGTACAATTCTAAACAATTATTACATGGACGAGATACTTAATCATGTGATTTTTTTACCAATTTTTAACACCTAATATGCATCCAGGACCTATTATTAATGTGCCTTGCTGCTTGATAAACTAAATTATGGGAATACTAAATTAGTGTTGAAAGCAAGGTGGTCCACCTTCCACCATTGCCATTAAATTGAAGAAAATAAAACCTAGTGCACAATTTGATGTGATGTATTTGATTAAACAACATATAAAATCAATTATTGATTTAGATAGCATTATCAAAATTTAATACTACGATTATTGCACAACCTTCTTTTTGGGTAATCTTATTTATGCTGACACAATTTTTATTTTTTTCCTAGGGTCCTGAAATTGGTCAAAATTAATCGAGTCAAATTTTAAATAGCTTCATTTATTTTTCAGAATTTTTTTCTTTTAAATTTTGGTAACTGGGCCAACTTTTAAGGCCAATGACACAAGCTTTCTAGCCCTTAGTGACCCAGTCCAGTTGTCGTTATCAAATAAAAACGGGCCTACTTACATCTTTTTTTCGATGCAAATTAAGTTTTTTTTTTTTGGTTCCGACTATATACCCCTCCAATATTATAAGATACACCTATTTTGTAATTTTTTAAAAAAATTATTTTATTATATCTCTTCCAACCCATCAACTCCACCTTCTTCTCTTCCCCCATTTCTCAACCGCGCAATATTTTTTCTAAATTATGCGGATCAATCTCTAAGCCCCTACCAATGTTTTTTTTTTTTGTAATGTCGAATAATGAATTGATGGAAGACGGTGGCAGCAAATAAAAAAAATATGTATTTAATAATTATTTTTTTAATGAATGAATTAAATTAATGTATGATTAATTTAAATTTTATTTTATAAAAATAGGTAAAAATATATATTTAATACATTAATTAAATTTTTTTATAAAATAAATATTTAATAATGTATGTAGGTGTATCTCATAAAATTGTAGGGGTATATAGTCGGACCTTTTTTTTTTTTGAGTTAATTGATGAATTTGAATGGTCTAGCCAAAAGTGTAATTTTTTTTTAAATCAACAATTTTGTCGAGCCTATGTTTTGAAAAAATTACTTGGTAAAAGAATTTATTTTACATATTTACTATATATTATTAATCAGTATGGATAGTATAAACTCTAATTTGCAATATGTACTATTCTATCTATGATGACCTTTACAAGATTTAAATTCAACTAAAGTGTGCTATTTTTCTTCTTATTATTTGTGAGCTTGTTTCTTCTATGTATTGATCTTCGTTTTCAAATCTAATTTCAGAATTCTGACCATTATAAATATGAGGACTGATGTATCTTTTTGAATTTGGAAGGAAAGAAATATCTCTAAATAATAGTTATACTAATATTTTTTATTATGTATCAGTTAGACAATTAATGCACAACTAATAAATAATTTTGAGCAAAAAAAATTAATATTGATCGATTAAAACTTTTTAATAAAATAAGTAGTACCTTTCATAAATAACTTGAAGACGAATAAAAGTATTTGTCAAATTATAGATGTACCATTGATCACAAGATCACCTACTAATTAGTTACGTTTGATAATATAGCCATGCAATTAAAAAAAAATGTCTCTTTTGTTTTTTAATAGTTGGGTCTTTAAAGAATGGACCGCTGTGAGGGTTAAATAGTTGGGCCCGACTATATACCCCTCCAATTTTATAAGATACACCTACATACATTATAAAATATGTATTTTATCTATTTTTACAAAAAAAAAATGAATTAAATATACATTAGTTTTAATATATTCATAAAAAAATAATTGTTAAATACATATTTTTCTTAACCTGCCGCCGTCTTCCATCAATTCATTATTCGACGTTACAAAATGAAGAAAAAAAGAACTTTGGTAGGAATTGTAAAAATGTTGCAAGGACTTAGAGATTGATCGGCAGGATTTAAAAAAATAGTTGCGCGGTTTGAAATCGGGGGAAGAGAAAAAGGTGGAGCTGATGGTTTGAAAGAGTATATTAAATAATTTTTTTATAAAAAAAAAAAAAGCAAAATAGATGTACATTATAATATTTGAGGGGTATATAGTCGGAACCTAAATAGTTGGGTCTTTAAAGAATGGACCGCTGTATGTGATCGAGGTGATGTAAGGTCCAGGGTGACTGGCATTAGCCAAAATAGAAAATACATTATTTTAAAAAAAATCGACTAATTTTTTCTAAAAATATGTAAAACAAATTAAAAAAAATTTAAACTTTTTTTCGTTTTTACTATATTAAAAAGAATTAGAAAAAGAAAAATTTTAAAAAAATATTTTTAAACAGGAAATAGTATATTCATTTGGAATTGTTGCATGTTAAAACCCTCTCGAACTATTCTCCCGTGAGACCATTTCGTTGGAGAAAATTTTCAATTAGTTAACCGAAAACATAAATGATTGATTAATTGATAAATGAGGATAACCAAGTAAAAAGACATAATTAATATTGATCTCTTTTGACGGGAGTTTTTGTCAAAATGTCCTCATGCACAATACAGATCTATTTTGAAAGAAAAATATTTTGTATGAAACCGTCTCATAAAATGAGACCAACAAAAAAAGAAAAAGAAAATAGTGATATGATTATAATAAAATGTATTAATATTTTTAATAAAAGTGATAGCTATTTTTAACAAAAGTATTGTCACTTTTTGTTAAATATTAATTTTTAAAATTGGCAAGTTTTTAATTAGAATGACACATTTTATGCTGATCTCATATCATGAGACAATCGAGAGTGACTTACTCATTTTGAAACTTTTTTGCCACAATATGACGTTGTGATTTTTCGTCAGAATTGTAATATTTTGAGCAATATATAACCCGCGGGGTAGGTCTCTTGGGATCCTCTAGTTCACATATGTATAGCCATTATTACGTACTATTACTCATGCTTATTATCACTATTATAAAAAATGTACTTAATTTTTTAAACTGTGATTGCACAGCGGCGCTGATGGTGTATACGCATACGTTTTTTTCTTGAATTTGACAAGTTATTAAAAATCTTTATTTTTTTATTTTCGGCATGTATAAACATATGGGCTGGCTATAATCTGAAATATTCCATTGGCACGTATAATTCAGTCAATCAGTTATATACATGATACTTATATTTGTTTCTCATGAATTTATCTATTATCTTGGGGTGTGGTTTGTCATTAATTTGAATATATCATTAATCCATTTGAAATGCAAAGTATCACAAGAAGACTGTACTGTATAGGGGTGAGCACTATTCGGGAAAAACCAAAAAACCGAACCGAATCGAACCGAAATAGAAATTCGGTTCGGTTAATTTGGTATTCGGTTCGGTTTTGGTTTTGGATTTTCAATTTTTTGGTATTCGGTTTCAGTTTTGATTTTCGTGGCAAAAGTACCATAATACCGAAAATCGAACCGAAATAAAATATTATATATATAATTATATATATTTGAGATTACATATAATTATATATATTTTATATATAAAAAAGTATTTAGTTAGATTAGATATATATTAGATTTCGGTTATGTATATATAATAGTATATATTACATAATTATATATACTAATAGTAATATATATTAATATTATATATTTTAAAATTTTATTATTTTAAAAACATTTCGGTTATTTTGGTATAAAACCGAAACCGAACCGAAACTTTCGGTTTCGGTTTTTTCGGTTTTGCATATATATGGCTCGGTTTCGGTTTTTATTTTGAGTAGTTTGGTTATTCAGTTCGGTTACCGAACCGAGCCATGCTCACCCCTACTACTACTGCATTCACAGTTCATATATATAATTATATATATATATATTGCGTGGTCCTCCTAATTAAATTTAGTCGTGGTGTATATTTTTGGCTTTCTTGGGATTCGCATTTAGTTTGTGTATCTTTATGTTGACAAGACATGAGATGAGAGAGACTGGATATAAGTATAAGTTTAAAAAAAAATAACTAAATTTACAAATTATTTCACAGTATTTACACATAAATATTTTTTTTTTTTTGCACAAAATCAATTCGTAATAAATGTCAATTTTCGGAACTATTTTGTAATTTTTCAAAAAATATAGGGATGTGGTATTATCAATTAATTAATATTTTAAGGGTTTAAACTTTTAAGCGAGATTATAAAAAGATTTATGGTATGAAGCTAGGTTCAAACTTAAACTAATTCCACAGATGCTAAATTGTTCACTCGTTGTACCTTCAAAAAAAATAATTTTATATATATTAAATTATTTATTTGTTGTACCTTGAAAATTTGGAGCGAGTAGAAGTATTTGATAATTAATTAATTTCATATCTCTCTATAAATTTGAACATTTTTAAATGATATGAAATTCTTTCATTTTATTTAAAATGAAATGTAATATTAACATATCTATTTCTTATGCGTTAAAATCTCAAATCATATTCTTTTAACTTTCTGACAAAATAAATTTAGTTCAAAAATTATCTTTTCATCAGATTTAATATTAATTCTTTTAATAATACCTATTTTAATCTAAATTGAAAGCAAAATGTGAAACAATTGTCGCTTTAAAGATTGGAATTGGTGATTTTCGCAAGGGTGCTAATGTGGTATTTATGTGTGTACTAATTATATTTAATTTTTCATTTTCTTTTGAAAAAATTCCATGAGTGTTAATTTAAACTTATTATTATCTTAATAAATCTCTATATTCTTTTTTTTTATCTGGTTATGCTAGCTTACCACATGTCAGGGTCAAAGACAATATCAATTTATGAAAAAAATATTTTTTTTAAGGACTGAAGTTAATAGACGTGGTAATGAGAATTGTAACTTTTTTAAATTCATAATTTAAGGATCGTAATTTTTAAAAATTACAAATATATAAAAAAAATTAGCTCGAGATTAGATCAAACTGTCTCAATTTTAGCCTGATTTGTATTTAATGGGGCATATCTGTTCTCAATTTGGCACTTTTTAAAGTTAGCCAACCCAAAAAATTACAATTTTTATTTTGTCAACATCTTCATAAGTTACGGTCCTATACTTAGGAAAGTTCTCATGCGATTCTTTCTAATGACTTTTATTTGTGTATGTGTGTTAGTACTTACTCTGGCAACATATATAGACCCAAATTAAGCAGTGTATTGAGACAATTTAAAAAAATTATGCTTACACTATGTACATATTTTTAAAAATATTATTTATTTTATTAAAAAATATTAGTAATTGATATTGTACAACTATCATCATTTTAAACTTCACAATGAATTACCAATGCCTGATAAATCATGTAAATTTATTAGATGATCTACATAAATTTGATATGATCTATATATATATATATACACGACACAAGCATGTAAAATTGGTCCAAAAAGAAAGTGATGTGTATTAAATAGGGTTAACAGGAAGTAGATGTCCGAACACGTACAAATAATTCGACCATAGCCTTAATTACTACCATAAGGCTCCACTTGGTAGGAAAGAAAAGGCCCATTTTACTAATTTTTATCTTGGCCAAAGTTATTTGGTACGCAATATACAATTTATATGGATCCGGTTCCTTATACGTAGACCCGGTAAAATTACGCCCCTTATTACTCCTTTTCTATTGTTCACCCTTTCAAAAATAATTTCACGCTCACCCCCGTACAATATATTCTGGCTTCTACAGTTCTGGAAAGAAACCAAAGAACAGAGCTCTCGAGTTTCACAAATGGAACCCATCGCTGTCAAAGTAGAGGCTCGTCGTCGCCATCAAAGAGGAGCCTCGCTGTCGCCGTCGCCGTTGAAGCAGAGCCTCGCCGCCGCCATCGCCTTCGAAGTAGAGCCTCGCCATCGCCATCGATGTTGAAGCAGAGCCTCGCTATCGGCGTCGAATCCAAATATCGTCAAAGCAGAGCATCACAAATCCAGATCCTCGCCGTCGAATCCAGAGCCGTCGTCATCGAATCCAGATCCGTCACCGTCAAGGCAACCTCCACCGATTCTTGGAGCCGCTAAATTATTCAATTCGTTAATTGACTGAATTAATTGTTGAATTGGAGAATGATCACATTCTGATTGATCTTAGAAGATGAAGTTGACGGTGGCTTGGGTTGAGTGGTGGAGATGATGTGTATAAAACATATATAATACATTCTACCAAGTAGAGTATCTATATACATACTAATTTTATGTCATTTTTTATATTCTATACCAAACAACATAATATGAGTTTTACATACAAAATTTGTAAAACCTAATAACCTCTACCAAATGCTCCCAGTATTAGAATTCCATGTATTTGTATGTATTGCTGCATGCAATTGTACCCTCTGCCTAGTAAGGACTTTAACAAGAGCTAATTTTCAATCTAGCTATATACTCCCTCCATCCACGAAAAATACGCTCAAATATTTATACGTGGTTTCATACAATATGTCAAAAAGTATTACGGGATATTGTGATATTCGATATGAATAAAGAGAATATCTTTGTTAAGTAATCCCTCCGTCCCACTATAAGTTTCTCACTTTCCTTTTTTGGATGTCCCACTATAAGTTTCTCATTCCATAAAAAGTAACATCACTGTTTCATATATTAATAAACAAATACCACTTTTCACAACTCCTCATTACTTTTTCACAACTTCCCATTACTTTTTCACAACTTTTCATTACTTTATACAAAAGTCAATATTTGGTCCACCATATAATAATAAATAATACACTTTCTTAAACAAAACAACAAAAAGAAACAAGAAGTTTATAGAGGGACGGAGGGAGTACATATATATGACGGACTTTTCAAAGATATACTCTTTATTCATATCGGACATCGCAATATCTCGTAATATCTTTCGACATATTGCATTAAACCACGTGCAAATATCTGAGCGTATTTTTTGTGGACGGGGTAGTATATGATCACCACCAAACAAATAAAAAATAGAACCATGACTAATTAAAAATAAATAAAAAATCACATGATGCATATTAATTAAATATTATTATTTGGCCATGATTTTACATCAATGATGAAATTGAAATGTGTCGACAATATTGAAATAAATAAATGGTTACAACCACAATGCTCCAGCTTTTTTCAGCAAGGGAGTCAGCTCCTCCGTGATATGGGTAGCGATGACGCGTTCCAGCCCGCCGAACCACCGCCCGCCCATGAACACCGCCGGGAACTGCAGCAATCCAACGCCGCCGCATACATCCGCCAAATCCGCCGCCACCTCCGCCACCTCCCTCTCCTCCACCTCGTACACGGCGGGGTTAGCCCCGACAAGGTGGAGCAACCGCTGCACCACGTGGCTCATGCAGCACCCTTTTCTTGCAACCACCACCACAGCATTCTCTTCCACCATGCTCTTCACGTAACAGCTGCTTCGAACGGCGTCGTTTCCACATGATGGGCTGTAAAACAGTGATTTCTGCATTTTCTTTTTCTTTTCTTTTTTTTTAATAATATGTATGTATGTATCTAAGTATATGCGTATATATATATATATAGAGGAAGAGATCGATTGTGGAATTTTTGATTTGATTGGGTCCACTATTTTAAATTTGGGGGTGCAATTGCAACTACACCATTCCATTGATACTGACTGAAGATCGAGGCGTCTTAAATTGAGTTAAATTATATTGCCCGTCGTATTTAGCAATCTCATTTAAATACGCGCGATTTTACGCGTCATTTTTCTTAACAATATCGTATATATATTTCTGTCTTTTTTTCTTTTTGAAGAAAAAAAATTATTTTGCAATTATTATTACTCCCTCCTCCCCCAATATTTATTCTCACTTTTTATTTTTGTCCGTTCTCTATATTTGTTTAAAAATTATTCCTACAGTCCATGACTACTTTAATAATGTCTTACACACTTGAATCAAGAAAAAATAAGTATGTGAGTATAAATTTGAATAATAAAATAAAAAATGTACTTTAATTGATTGTGAATGTAAAAAAAATTCTTTTTGGACGTGTGAAAATAGGGTTGGGACGTCCAAATAAAGTAAGTGTGCAACTAGTCCTGCAACGAGTGGAGTATTATTCTATTATCACACTTACAAACAATTACTTCATTCACTAGTGGACCTCACAATTATTCTACTATATTCTTACTCTATTCATTTTAAATTTTTTTTTAAAATTTGTGTCCACGTGAAGAGGAATAAATATTGAGGGTGAATGGAGAATTACTATTGTTGTATATCGCAAATCGCAAATCAGGTGTACTACACGTCGAATTCTTTTAAGTCATCAATATTCTTTTGAAAATAAACATTATTTCATAGTTTCTAATAAATTTTGGTAATTAAGATTTAAACTGATCGATGTACTTAAGTTTTATCAAGGATGTAAATGTGGAGGTAAAATTAATTACTTCATACAAGAAATTAAACGGTAATAAAAAAAGATTTAAATGAGCAAGAATTTTAATGAATTTATTTTAATTGTTAAAAAATTCACAATCTGTATAAGGTACATATTGGTTCAAAAAATCACTATATTTACAAATTAGTTTAAAATTTGTACGTAAGTATGTTTATTTTTTTTACGGAAGCGTTTTTTTTCTTTTTTTTACACTGAACCAATATGTCATTTTTATTAATTTGTTGAATCATTTTGTACTTTTTCTGTATAATATAATTATCCATATATAGTCACAATTTCTCTTACACAAGACGACACTATTGTAGAAATAACAGTTATTCAGAAATAAGTAGGAGTACTCTGAGTCTCTGAGTGCTAGACATGGATGATGGTCCAGTTTAACATTTGAGTATCTAAACTTTTTCTTCTTGCATCAATTCTGCTGTAAATTTAGTCCGTCCTGGTCCTATACACATTGGGATTGTTTTTATATTTTCTTATTTTACTTTAACACTTAATTTTATATTAACGAATAGGTTTAACATAGTGTGTTAAATTAAACAGTTTTGGTAATAATATATGTTTTCTATAAGGAATTGGATTATAATTTTGAACACATGAAAATACTCCTTCATTCTATAAATACTTGTAGATTTTTATTTTTTTTTGTGGGACGTTTCACAATAACTTGAAAAAAATAATTATTTAATGAATTTCACACTCACAATATTTACATATTTACACAAAATGTCATTATTATTTTTTTACTTTTAAACCTTCACTACACTACACTCAATCCAATTAAATATATTTTTTATTTTATATAAAAAAATATTATGCAAAAAATAAGCACTATTTTCAAATTGGTACAATATAAAAAAAATAACTCTATTATTCAACTTATATTTACACTATTATGCAAAAATTTTGTACCTATTTAAAAATAATGCATTATTTTTGTATCAACCTGTGATTATTTCAAATATTATTAAATTATTTCTCAAACTTTTTCAGTTTATATTTAATTTTTTTCATAACATAAATGTCCCTCTCCCCACTTTTTAATAGAAAATAAATTTATCTTAATTAAAAATAGGGTGACTTACGTATTGGTTTAAAAAAGTAATTATATTTATAAATTGGTTCACAATATTTGTATAGAAGTGTAATATTTTCCTGCACAAAAATATTTTTTTTTCTGCACAAAACAAATTTATAAATTTTATCAATTTTATGAATCATTTTATAATTTTTCCTTAAAAATAATAATGTAACGAGTTCAAACCGTTATATGCATAGAAGAATCTGTTCCTTTTGAGATGGGTTTGGACCGGCCAAGTGGTCTGACATGCAGGAGTCATAATTGTTTAGATACTCATACTATCCCACACAAAGATGAGAACCTCGTATCAGACTTGTTATATTTCCTCAATCTACCAAATATATTTATTTTTCTTTACAACTGGTTCAATGTAATATGTTGGAGAATACTTTAAGATATTGTGAATTCTGTTTATAAATAAAGATCATATTTTTTAAAAATACAGCATTACCTCACAACACCCCAAAATATCCTCCAACATATTTCATTAAACCACGTGCAAAAAAAATGAATTTATCTGGTGGACGTAGGTAGTATATTAATTTATATTTATCTAGCGTTAACTGTATCGTATAATATAAGTATATTTTCAAATAGTTATTTTAATTATTATTAAAAAATTACACATGTTATTATTGAAAAATGTACTTAAAAAAATATTTTTTCACTAATAACAGATATAACTTTTCAGTAACAATAAATATAATTTTATAAAAATATACTTTAGTTGCACGATTTACTTGATGCATAAAAGAATTACTCGTTACATGATTATGTGTTTGTGTGTATAGATCTAAAGTGTTCTATTTAAGTATTACATGGGGATTAAATGTAATTACAAAATTGAAATTATTAATTATGATTTATTAATATAATTACAAAATTGAAATTATTAATTATGAATTTATTAAATTTAATTACAAAATTGTAATTATAGTTTTAAATTTATAAATGAAATGTTTTGAAATTGAATATAGAAATATACTATATAAATGATTTACTAATTAAAATAATAATAATATAAATATTTATTAATGAAATTTCCGTGGAATAAAACCAAAGGCCTACACATATTAACATATTTATTTAAGTAGATTGGTACAGTTTCTTAAATTAAAAAAATATGTTGACTTTTTCAATTGAGGTAATACTTTTTGTCCCAATTTATTTTTTATATGGCACAGGACACACTATTTAAGAAAATATAAAATATGTTAAGTGTAAAATTAAATAATAAAATATAAAATTATATTTTATCAATTTTTGTAAGTGTAAAAAAATCTGGGATATCCTAAAATAAAAGGTGCGAAAATTATTTTTAATTGAAGAAAGTAATTTTTTATTTAAATTTTGGAATTAAAAAAAGTATAAATTTGAAATGGAAAAGGTACAAGCATGGGGAATAATGCAAAAGCTGACGTAATAATGTGGGTCGTGAAAAATAATTCTCCTTTCTCGAGCTCATAAGCCGATGAAGAGATACTTTCTCCGTCTCATAGCAACTTGTAGGGAGAAAAACATGTAAATTAAAAAAAAATTAGAATAAAGTTAAAAAATTAATATTTTGAGGGGTAATTAGTAAAATTTTATGTAAAAAATAAAAAATTAGTTGCATTAAATGTAACGTGGGTCCAAAAAGTAAAAAATTAAGCGTATTTTATGTAAATATGTAGATATTGTGAAGGTGAATTTTATGAATGAATTTTCTTTTTTAGGCCGCCTATAAGTTCTTATGGGACGGATGGAATATGTTTTAAAAAGCAGAAGCAGATGTTGAACTAGACACCTTAAAAATTTTGATCAGACCGGGTTCGAACTGTTAATAAAACGATTTAGCTAGTATGATGTCATAATTATATAAATATATAAATTATGGATATCATATAAATTTTTTTCTTTGTAATATATATATATATATATATATATATATATATATATATATATATCATGAACAAATTGTTATTTGGGAAAGATTTTTCTGGGTGTGTTTCTCCTCCTATATATTTTTTATGTTGTCATTTTTGTCTGTACTATTAGATTTTTTTTAATTATTATTCAAATTTTTATTATTACTTTTAATATTTTTATATTATTCTCATTATTAAATAACTTTATTCTATCACATCATCTATATGATATTAATATTTTATATTTTTCTATCAAAAAGTAACCATCAATCTATAGTGAAAAGAGAGAATATATATAGTAGTCAAGTAATGAAATGCACCAAATATAAAGTAAAGACATGGTATGAAATGAATTAAATAGAAACTTTTTTTTAATTCTCTATGTTATTTTTCTTTACTTTATATACAAAATTCTTGTAATATATACAAAATAGAATTAGTATTATGTAAATTAAAAATTACATATATGAAAAAAATTATTTTATTATGCAAAAAGATATACTCCCTCCTTCCCGTAGGAATCTGCACCATATGAGATGATACATTTAAAAAAAAAAAATTATATATAAAATAGTAACATATGAATAAATATGTGTATTAATTTATGAGTGCGCACGTAAATCACTAAATAAATTATGTAAAAAAAAGTAATAAAACTAAATAAAATCAAATTCAAATTCAAAAAATAATGAGCAAAAGCAGCCACAATGAACGTGTTGATATTTCTATCGGTCAAATATATTTTTTCAAAATATTCAAGCTCAAATCAAATTTTGACAAGCTCAATCGAGTTTTACTCGTAAATTTCAAACTCGAACACAAGCTAGCTAAACGAGTCAAGCTCAATTTCAAATCGAGTCGATTTCAATTTCGAGCCAAGCTAAACTCAATTTTGAGCTCGCACTTCTTAATGAGCCCAACAAAGTTCGATAAACTTAACGAACTAAACTGAGCTAACACTACTCAAACTCATAACAGTCTACTATCTTTAAATGAAAAGTTAAACTAAATATGATTGAATGATTATTCCCATTTTAACTAAAGAGTTATACTACCTAAAATCAAATATAAGACTAGATATGATTGAAATGTTTACTAATTTTAACTGAAAAAGGAAGATAGATATAAGTAAAACATTACAGTATATATAAGAATATTTACATATTTCAAAAAATAATCACATTTACAAATTAATTCAAAATATTCGAGATATTGCTAAAAAATATCAATTGCACCATAGTTGATTAAAAGAAATGCTCCTCTTCAAACTTAATTAAGCACAATTCATTAATTCACGACAACGATCAGACTCTATTTCATACTACAAGAATTGAGATATGCGACTCCACATCACTTAAAATTGTATGAATTCAGGCGTCATTGTAATATTCTGCATATGTGAAGTAAATTCAAGCAGCTTTCAGATTCTGTATATCCAATAATAAATTTGGGACATAATCCAATATTGCTAGATTTGACATTGAAAAACGACCACATTTAAA
Source organism: Prunella vulgaris (assembly GCA_026898435.1). Taxonomy (NCBI): domain Eukaryota; kingdom Viridiplantae; phylum Streptophyta; class Magnoliopsida; order Lamiales; family Lamiaceae; genus Prunella; species Prunella vulgaris. Next base: position 1,316,518 of record JAPKLY010000017.1, on the reverse strand, counting down.
AAAGAAAAAGAAAAAAAAAAGGACGCAGGAATGTAAAACAATAAACCAGGCCTGAATGCTCAATTCTAACTTGAAGATTATTGGGTTTCCAAAATACCACAAGACTCCCAGGAAATACGCAATGTTGGATTAAATTTTCAGACCTACTCACGATCCCAAAGCACATCTAAATCCACGATTCCGAGTACAAAACAGAGATACAAATTCATGTCACTACGATCTTTAGTGACTTGCAAGTTTACCTGGTCTTGATGAAACTTAAACCTTGGCTTATCTTCAGTAATTATTTACTTCTTTCCCCTTTCTTTGTTCAGTCCATGAAGATTCAGCAAAAGCTCGTCAGAGTTCAAGTACACCTTATTACCAGAAACAGCAAGAATGTGTGCAATCTCCTTGGATGCTTCAATTCTCCTGAGTGTAATAAATGCCGGGTTGTTTGAAATAGCTTCACCAATCAACTGAGCACTTTTAGCTTCTCCCTGGAGGCCAAATAAGAAAATTTTGAAAAGGCAATTCGTCAGAGAAAACAATAAATGAACAGAAGCAGCATTTTAGCAAAATGCATCTACAAACAAAATCTCAAGTTATAATATTCCAGAATTATGTGCTGAGTAAGATAATTAGAATTCAGAGAGGTACAACTAAACTGTAGATATTTTACCTGAGCTCTAATTATAGCACTTTGTTTGTCTTGCTCGGCCTTCTCGACCACGAATTTGGCCCTCTCAGCTTCTTGAGCAGCTACCTGTTTGGCTTCAATGGCAGCAGTGAATTCTTTTCCAAAGGTCAGGGTGGTAATTGACACATCATCCAATGCCATGTTGAAGTAGGCAGCTCTCTCAGTCAATATTTTCCGTATTTCCCGACTGACGTTCTACATTAAGCAAAGTACTGTCAGTGGATCATTCCATGTTAATCATGGAACACACAAGATTATATTTAATTGTATGAACTCAATCTACAGTAACCACCCAGTTTTCACTGGAAGAGGCAAGACTTAGGTTGGATTCGCAAAAAAACATTCACATTGATTCAATGAAAGGATTTATAATCTACCACTCTCATATTATACGATTTTTTGAGTGATTGAAAGGGAAACGAATCCACCCTTATTTCAGTGGATTTAAAATCCACTACATTAGATCCTTGAACGTCAAATCCCTATCCAAATACTGCAGTAAATGAACTTCAGTCCAGGCTTGTAGTCATACTCTTCCTTCAAGTCATCTCCAAATGCAACCAAGTGGTTCCAATAATCACTTCAATGTTGCATCTACGGCATTCATCATCTACACCTAGACCAGTCCCCATGATATTCTAAAATAGTTCTTTAATTGGAAAATCCTTTAGAAAACATCCATGATCTAGTTAAGCTCCTTCAGTTCATACATCATGTCCCGTAAAATGTTTTAATGTAGTGTAAAACATATAAAGCAGATATATTCCTTTAAAAAAATCCAAATAACCTCTCTCTGGGTGATTAACTGACTAGCATTGTATTGAGCAACCACAGCTTTCAAAGTCTCGTGAATGATTGAAGGCAAGACTCTCTCATTGTAGTTTTCACCAAGGGTACGGTAAATAGTCGGCAACTGGTCAGGCACAGGACGTGTGAGAACTCGAAGACCAATTTTGACCTGAAACAGTCAAATGGTGAACCAAATACAAGATTAGATTCATACAATGGTTTTTTGACTACTGGGAAGTAATGACACTAAAATATATTTCTTTTTCTTTTGCAGGTAGTATAACATAGTATATTTAGAACAAATGTATGCCCTTTTGAAAGGTTATAAGAAAAAGGAAATAACAAATAAAAAGGACAAAACAATATGAATATTAATAAATGCAAGCAGTGATACCGTGACAGTATGAGTATCCCTGACCTCCCTGATAAAAACAGGGAATACAAAACGGACAAATAGGCAATAGCAAAAGAAAAAAAGGAAATACGGAATTATTTTATTTGCCAATTAAGATTACATGAAACTAAGAAAAAGTTCCATGAATACAAATAGACAAAAACTTGTATGAACCCTAGTTCACGATCGGTTATGTCAAATATCCCTTAGTTGTACACACTATCATTGTTAAGAGAAAATCAAACATATTTTTATAATAGTGATAGTGTATATGAATAACAGTGATAGTGATCTTAAATAATAGTTATATGAGTTCATGTGAACTAGGGTTCACAAGAGACCTACTCATACAAATAAGACCAGATTTAGAAATATCACCCCATGACCCTGACCCACATAAGCACCCAAGCATTTCAAGTAGCATGCTGCAAAATCTAGAAAGCTTGCCCCCCTTTCACCCGACAAATTAGCTGGTCTTTCTTGTTAGGAAGCAAGGGAAAACTTGATGGTGGCTTACAGCCTAGATATCTCCTATGTTAACATAACAAATTGTACCAGGACCTTCAAATATTTATCCAAGATAAGTTAATTACCATTTAATATTCATAATTCCAAGATATAAAGTAAATGACAAACACTTCCAGAATCAAAGTGTGATAACAAGTACAACAATCAAAGAGTATTTGAAAGCATGCAGGGGAGGGTAGAGGATGAAGGAGAACAAGGTAAGCTACACAAACACATAAACAAAGTTTGAGGTTTACCATCTGAAGGTCACGACTGCCTGATGTGCTCTCCACTAAATGTGGTCGTGCCCGAACATCATAAATGACTGGCCTTTCAAACCAAGGGATCATTATGTGAGTCCCTTCTGGATATACCTGGCATATGGGGAAATGCAACAAAATCTTTCATGAGCACAAGCCACAAAGGGGTGGATACTTACCGATCAAAAAAAAACACAAAGGGGTGGATACTTGAACTAAACAATTGAAAACCGAATGTATGAAATTATATTGGATAAATTGATGGCAATGTTTTGATTTATGATTTATGCACAGAGATTGATCATTGAAGGATCAAAAGGTTGATCTCACGATTTCGATACTCCATACACATCGCAGTTTGTTTAACAATAGGACTGTAAGTTATAAAGACTGCTAATCATTTACAGGTGATAATGAACCAAGCCACAGCACTCCATTACGAAAAAATTATCTAAACCCTGCTCATTCAGACATTCACGACAAAAAGGGTCGTCAAGATTGTATATATTGTATTATACTGCCACTGGTTTCATGATTTGAGAATTAGAGATAGCCAGCTCAACAAACAATCAAGGTTAGACAGACATAGCCAAGCCAGATTTAGAAGTAAATCAGAAAATTATGTTTTATCCAAAGAAGAGCATTCTGATGTCAAGACTGATAGAGATCAACGCTAGCAAACCTTTTCTTTGACCCCAATGATGCGGTTGAAAACAATAGCACGGTGCCCTCCCTCAACATTGTAGAGACTGTTTGCAAGTCCATACACACCAAGCCCAGCAACAAGTCCCAACTTGACTAGGGCAGATGCAGCACCTCCACCAGGCATCTTGGGAACATTGAATTTTTGATAATTCATCGTCTAGACCACTGTGCATTTTCAAAGAGAAAATTGTGAATATACAACAAGATGATAGAAAATCAAACTCAAAAGACAACTTATCATATGTTTACTATATCAGCTACATTTATTACAATTAGATTCTTGGAATAGCTTGGGCCAACTAACACAGTAGCTCTTTTAAGTGCAGAAACTAATTTTAAGATCAGGATTAGATTATTGGAACAGCGTGAGGCAATCTGACGAAAATAGAGGTCAAAATTCAACCGAATCAGTGGCTCTAATTCCAAGGAAATTTTGCACTTATCACTTAGAATAAAGAAGAATAAATGGCGTGCCAGCTTGCAAAAGCACTACCGCAGTAGAGTTTTTGCACACAGAACACACCAGAGACACATGAAATTACGGATGTAGCTCTCAATTTTACTGTTATAAGTCCAAAACAAAAACAATTCAAGGAGAAAAAACCAATAATCGGTGGCCATGAATAAATCTCCCCTATTTTCCTGTTCTTGATTCCAAACTTCACTTTAATTTTAGCACAAGGCTAGAGGCTGAATATAGATTTCGGGTGATTAATTCGATATAAAACTTTAGTAGATTCAAGAAAGAGGTGATTATTGGACTTAGGGCTTGATGCGACATGGACTGAAAAAACAAAGAAAATGGCTCAAGTCATCCTTCAACTACAAGCATTCTTAAGCAACCACCTCCTACTCTACCCCACCCCACCAAAACCGCCCCTAAAAAGCACAATTTAGCTCATTTCCCCTTTCTTCACCTCAAATGTCAAATGCAACATAGGGTGCAACAGAAAATAAAGAAGTAGATTTCAGGTGCCTAAAGAATCTGTATTATGCATAAAACTAAACACAAAAAACTGCAGAAAAATGGCGTGCGCTGAGAGAAATGAGAAGGATCTAGATACCTTGAGCGAAAGAGGAGGTGAAAAATGTCCAGTTAGCAAATGGAAGAAAGACGAACAGAGAAGAAGGGTTTTAAGCGACAGAACTTGGGGAAGGGGTTAGTGTCAGGGCTTTTACTAGGGTTTTTCTTTCCCTTAATTTCCTCATTTCTTTTCTCCCCTCTCTCTCTCTCTCCTCTTTTCTTTTTTTATTTCATTTTCTTATTTTGTTCTAGTCTATTTATTCCTAACGAGTAAAACTGATCCAGAAAAATTGGGCCCAAAGGCAATTACTAATTACAGCCCAAAGGCAATTACTAATTACGGCCCAAATTATAATTAAGCCCATTTAAATGTGGATGAAAATGTGACTTGAGAGTTGAGACACAAGGATTTGGGAGCTCATCCAGTATCTTTGTAAACCGCCTTATAAAATAATAAGGCCCCAATTATATAACCCTCCAACATTACTTACATACCCCAACGAAAAAAATATTTTTATTCTATTTTTATATATCATTATCAAAATTTATTTGATATTTCAACAAAAATGTGTGTAATATATATTTGGAAAATTCTCAAAAATATTTTATCAATAAATATCTGTTGAAATTTAGTTAAATAAAATATGTACATTACAAGGGTGTGTATTAAGTGTGGAGGGGTATATAGCGTTGGCCAAATAATAATTGGTCATTTCGATATGTATAGCAAAATCTTGAAAACATTATTGTCTTTTCGAAGATCTAGGACAATGCTAATAAAGGTTTACATATATATAAATTTAGTCAAAACACTCTTTTAAATTGATAAAGATGGTGGAAAATACGATATCAAACTTTTTAACGTATCATGTGAATTGCATGTTGCATGATACAAACAAATTGATAAAGACAGAGAATACGATGTGCATGATCATGGACCTAAAGGTATTCAGATATATTTGTGAGTAATTTTTAGTAGAATGTAAATATATATATATCAATGTATTTTAACATCATTACAAAACTCCTATCATGTATAGGGGTGGAGCAAATACCAAAAATACTGGTATACCGTACTTATCATACCGAAAAATATCAAATTTATCGAAAATTTTGGTATACCAAAAATTTCGGTACTGTATTATATCATACCGATATATTCGATACGTTATCGGTATAGAATTTTAAAATTTTCGGTATACCGGTATATACCGAAATACCGAAATATTTTCGGTATAAATCGGTATACCGGTATATACCATTTTGGTAATTTAATATTAAATTTATTTATTTTAATTAAAATTATACTTCAATTATTTTGGAATGGACCGGTATGACGGTATATACCGGTATGGGCGGTATACCGAGATAGTCGATATTTCGGTATGGACCGGTATTTCGGTATATATCGAAATATCGGTACGGTACGGTATACCGAAATTTTCGGTACGGTATGCGGTATGCATTTTTTGTATACCGAAAATTTCGGTACGGTATCGGTATGCAAAAATAAATACCAAAAATTTCGGTACGGTATACGGTATGGGCGGTACGGTACGGTATGCCACCCCTAATCATGTATGACGGACTTTCACATTATCATCATATACTCGGAATAATAAAAATTCTCATATAAAACTTATTTATGCTATGAAGTTAATATTGCTAAATGCATTCGCTGATATTAGTATACATACTTATCAAGGTATCATATATCGATAGTGAGTGTGATCTTGAGTGGACTTATAATCCTCTCACTTAAACCTGAGTTTTAAGTGTAAAGTTGAGAAAATATTAAAAATGGTCTTGTAACTTAGTTTGGGTCCAAATTTAGTTCTTTATCTTTTTAATTTCTCGATTATAGTCCTTTTATTATAAAAAATGGTCCTTTCCGGTGGAAATTTAAAAAATTGGCCGAAATCATATGCTGATGAGGCATCTTTTGTGTAGATCTCTTGTTATGTGGCATTTGTTTTGTTTTGTTTTTTATTTATATTTTTTCATAAATATTTTTTACTAAGTATCAACTAAATAAAAATAATACATAATATCTATTTTTTCTACTACCTCATATTCAGGATTTAGGGCATGTGAATTGGAATAAAGAATAGTGATTTAAAAATCATACGCAATATATTGAAGTATGGAATTTATATATTAATTCCCTACTATATATTTCTGAATCAATTAAATTTCATGTAGCTTAATACAATATCTCCTATTTATTCTTCTATTTTTTTCATAATTTTTAAAAATTTAAAATAAAATAAAAATAACTGCTATAAGTTTACAAATTTCAAATTTTAAATTTAGATTTTTAAAAAAAAATAATATCTGAATAACCGCTTTAAGATATTCCTTTATAAAAATCCTAATTTGTATTTTTTATAATAAAATTATGAATAATTGTTGTAAGTTACACTTTTATAAAAATCGTAATTTGTATTTAAAATAAAATATGTATAACAGCTATAAATTATAGTTATGCTTGATATTTTTAATTACTAAATAATTATTAATTATTCAATGAATTTTTATAATAATTATATAAAAATTGTTAAAAAATCATTTATGTATATTTTTAAATACAATTATATAATATATAATTTTATTAAAATATTTAATTTTATTTTTAATCTCGCGCAATAATATAATTTGATATTAAGAAATTAAGAATCTAGTAATAATATAATTTGATATTAAAAAATTAAGATACTATAGGCATTCAGTTAAATAGAATAGATTTAGTCAATATTGTAAATATATTTTCTGTATATTTTCTTCATCTTTCTAGATTTTTATATTTAATTTATATTGTTTAGTTTTATTGTTGTTTAGTTTTCTTCATCAGCATATGATTCCAGCCAATTTATTAAATTTCCGTCGGAAAAGACCATTTTTTATAACAAAATGACTATAATCGAGAAATTAAAAAGATAAAGGACTAAATCTGGATTCAAACAAAGTTACATGACCATTTTTTATATTTTCTCTATAAAGTTAGACCTTCATACAATACTCATTATAATTATTAGACTTTTAATCTAAAATTATAATATAAAATATGTCTTAGTTTTGTATGTACCAGGTGCACCGTGCAAATCAAGTGTATTTTTTAAAAGTTGTACTAGGAACTAAAATTTCATATGTATTATTAATGAAAAGTGTATTTTTAAAAATATATTTTTTCGTAATAACATGTGTAACTTTTCAATATTATTTTATATAACTTTTCAAAAATAAAATTGAGTTGCATGGTGCATTTGGTATATAAGACACTTACTAATAAAATAATATGATATCAACGAGTGCATGTATTGATATCAATTTCATATTATGGGCGATTCTTTGAATAATTACAAAAATATTAATTTATGAAATGAAATAGGGGTTAAATATTGTTGATAAAAGGAATCACGCCGACAAATAAGAAATAATCAGTGAAGCTTAGTTGAAGGTTTAAGAGAATCTCTACCATGATGAGATCATAGGTGAGCCAGGGTAGGCCAGGCCAGCAAGCATACAAAGCCAAGTGAAAGCTGCTCGCCACCTTGCTCGTCACCGTGCTCGCCACCTTGCTGGGCATGAAGGACCAAGAGGCCAGTCAGGGTAGGCCAGGCCAGCAGCCTACGAGGCCAAGTGAAAGCTGCTCGCCACCTTGCTGGGCATGAAGGACCAAGAGGCGAGTCAGGGTATGTCATGCCAGCAGCCTACGAGGCCAAGTGAAAGCTGCTCGCCACCTTGCTGGGCATGAAGGACCAAGAGGCGAGTCAGAGTAGGTCATGCCAGCAGCCTACGAGGCCAAGTGAAAGCTGCTCGTCACCTTGCTCGTCACCCTGCTCGCCAACTTGCTGGGCATGAAGGACCAAGTGGCGAGTCAGGGTAGGCCAAGCCAAGTGAAAGCTGCTCGCCACCTTGCTGGGCATGAAGGACCAAGAGGATAGTCAGGGAAGGTCATGCTAGCAGCCTACGGGGCCAAGTGAAAGCTGCTCGCCACCTTGCTCGCCACCTTGCTGGGCATGAAGGACCAAGAGGTGAGTCAGGGTAGGCCAGGCCAACAGCCTACGAGGCCAAGTGAAAGCTGCTCGTTGCTCACCCATGGTGCCCGCCCATGATGCTGGGCAGTTCGCCCTCTTTGCCGGTTCGGCACCACAACGGATGACGATAGGACCGCCAGCCAAACCCAATCAATGGGGGCAAGAGGGAAGGCACACCTAGCACCCCCACAAGGATGCACGAACCACAACCCTCCATCCAGGTGAAGGACATCAACCCCACCGAAGGTTGCTCTCCCAAAGAATACTTGGACCGCCAAGGAAGGAGACCAACCAAGAAGGGTAGATTAGTCTATTTAAGTAGAGTTGGTGGGTAAAGTGGGTTTAAGGGTGACAAGTGGAGGACACTTGTCACCACCTTAGGCAAATTAGCTTAATTATGTGACACATCACCCATGCAAGGGTATAAATATGAGATACACTCTCATTTGTAAGGATTCCAATTCTCTTTGAATATACAAGAGCATTTTCTACTTTCTCTCACTCCTTTTTGTCTCTATACTTCATATTATCCTACTAATTCACTATCTTAGATTATTGTTTGAGTGATTCCACAAGATAATTAGCCACATAAACATTTGAAAAAGTAAGTTGTGCGTGGAATCTGTGAAAAAGTTAAGAAATCTTCAATTGCATGTGTGTTTAAAGATAATAATCTTTTTAACACACAAGGCTAGAAACGAAATTCTCTGAAAAAATGTATCTCCAACGCATAGTCTACAAAACGATGACGAGACACACCTATGAGAGTTCCCACGACGAATCACACACCACCTCAACAAGCAGGAGGTGGAAAGGAAAGAGGACGAGCGGACACCGACAAACCAGATTAGCCCAAGTCCCGGCTCTACCTGCTGCATCGGTTGAACCACAGCTTGAAGCTACCTTAAAGTCATTGATGAAAACCCCGGAGGACATCGAGAGAGTCATGGTGGCGTTGAAAGAAATTCAAAGACAACAAGTCTTAGCTTCTCACCCACCCATGATACAAGCAACCCCGACAGAGACAAGGCGAGAGACAAGAACAAGTTATCATGTACATGAGGAGGAGGCAAACTGCGGGCAAGCACCCCAAGCCAGCTTAAAGGGGAGGCAAAAAATGAGTGACCGCCTGGGCCCACAAGCTGGGCGACCAGGCGACCAGCATGAACACCATCAAGAAAGGTCCCGGGGAAGCATGCAAGATAGGTTGGGCCATCAGTCGGTTGGGGAGAGATCTGACTACACACACTCACATGAACCATATGAGTCGGAGATGAGGCACCCTAGGAGACCAGTGCAAGAACGGCTAAGGAGGCGAGCATCGGAGAGGTTGGGCCCAAATGGAGCAAGCAATCTACAACGACCTCAAAGGGAGATTGCCCAAAGTGAGGGACTGCTGGGGGCAGCCCGCCAATATGCGGAGCACCCTAAACAGCCTCGAGGAGGGGGGTCATCTCGGGGGTCGTCACTTATGGAGATCGAAAAGCTGAAGAAGGTGGTTGAAGACTTGCGTGAGCAAGTGGCCAGCAAAGAAAAGATAGAATGTTTAACACCCCTACCAACCTCGCCATTATCCACAACCATACTCACAGCTCCAATATAGAAGAAGATTCAATTCCCATCTGTGGTGTTGTATGAAGGAGAATCGGACCCCAAGGTCCACATATCAAAGTACGTGGACTACATGATATCAATGAGGGCCTCGGATGTGACACAGTGCTGGAACTTTTCCCTGACCTAGGGGGACTGAGCCCATATATGGTTTTCGGCATTGGCACCAGGATCAATTCAGTCGTTCGGGCAACTCACCAGTGAATTCTTGTCCCATTTCTCAAGATTCGGCACTTACCTAACGCAGAAGCACAGACTGGCTAACATTACGCAAGGTGCGGAAGAAACAGACCAACAATACCTCGAGAGGTTCGACAAGATCCTCCTGGAGGGAGAGTCCGTCAGTGAGGACACCAAGATTGTCGCTGTGATGGCTGGGATGAAGAAAGGGAAAGAACTCTGGAAGAAAATGCATTTGTCATTCCCCAGCACGTATGCGAAATTCAGACATAAAGTTGGGGTATATGTGGCCATGCAAGAGGCACTACAGAAGAAGTTAGGTAAAGAGGTCGATGTAAAGAAAGCACTGGTAAAAAGACAAAGACAACCTCGACAAGAAGATTCAAATGATGGAGACAGTGATGAAGAAGAGAAGAGGCCCAACAGACAGGTCAAAAGGGGACCTCTAGCACCACCGCCTCATCAATAACCAAATAGAGAAATCTTGGTACTCGAGGAGATGGGTACCGCTGGGGGAACGGTTGACAGACGCCCACCACCATTAAAGAGATAGGAAAAGGCTGAAATCCAAGTAATCAACCAGGTACAAGAGACAAGGTCAGGATCGAAGGTGCCCACCAAGCCAACAACAGATTCGATGTTTCACAAGCAGACCTAGAAGGAATCCTCACACCCCATAATGACTCATTAGTCATCAACGCCAATATCATGAACACCAAGGTGCAGGAACAGTTAAAGGTGACCAAAAGAAGGCACGGGAATGTCTGTTAATGATAAAAATTAAAAAAAATATAAAAAAAACATGTAACCCAAGTGTTGGTGTATGAGAAAGAGATACAAATACAATACCATCCTGATGAGCCCAGCATACTGGACATCATTTCAATAGATATCAGACACCCCAGCGGGGCCAACAACCAGCAAGCCCCATAGAGGTGGACACCGGAGCAAGTGGTGACACACCCATCACATCGGTGGAGGGTGAAGGTGGTGCAACCCCAAGACAAGAAAACCCACCAGGCGAACATGAGGACTTGGAACCTCGGTTAGGATACGAGCCAACACAGAGGGAGGTTGACCTTGACATGGAAAGGTCCATCTCATACCCACGTTGGAAAGACAAGAAGAGACGTGCAATGTCAATCATAGAATTAAGGTCCATACAAGTGGATCCTAACAGAAAAGACTTAGAGCTGATGCGCTGGCTCGATTAGCAACAACTATAGGCAAAGCAAGTATCACAGAAGTCGTCATCACAAAGATAGAAAATCCTTCAACGTTTGTTTACATAAATCAAACGTTAAATGGGGGGCAACAGGTGGCAGATGATCAACAAGTGGTGGAAGACTGGAGAACTTCCATTAGAAAGTACTTAACCAATGCAGAACAGTCAGAAGATCCCTGGGAGGCATGACGAATCGATAAGCAAGCGGAAAAATACACGATAGTTGGAAAACAGTTGTATAAAAGGGAATCTCCCTACCCCTACTCAAATGCTTATCTACAAGAGAAGGGCAAAAAAGTGTTAGAAGAAATACACCAGGGAGTCGGTGGAAATCACACTGGGGGGCAAGCTCTAGTGTATCAACACAATCAAGCACTCCAGCAAACCAACTCAAATCAACCCACAGCCTGTGGCCTTTTGCAAAATGGGGTATCGACAAGATTGGCTCAATCCTCGTGACTGATAATGGGAAGTTGTTTGACGAACAAAAACCGTAGGAATTCTGTACTTCCTGGAACACAGAAAGCACTACTCGACCCCATATCACCCACAGTCTAAATGTGATTCAATGCAAGAGAAACAAATCTCAAAACGCTACTGTTAAAGCCCAGGGCAAAGCTGTGAAAAGCTACGGTTAAAAAAAATGTACCCTACTAAAGGAACACAAATAACCTAGTGCCCCACATTAATGAATATTAAGGCAAAGTTCTTCAAAGAACAGACGCCTAAGGCAAAGTGTTCCAAAGAAACCCAAATGCCCAAAAATAATTTTAAGTGCAAGTTTGCGGTTGAAAGTAACGTAAGACGAACCAATACGCACCATAGAAAGAAAGAACAAAATGGGTAAACACAAGATAGTAGCGCGAGCATAACTGAAAATTCACAACAAAGAGACAAAACAACAATTGGAATAAACAAGGTTAAGAAAAATGATCAAGTAAGATTAAGGCAAAGTAGCTCGCCCACCAGCATGCCCACCTAGCACGTCCACCAGCTCGCCCAAAGTATCACTCGATACCACCATGCATCTACTCCTAACTCAGTGGGTATGGGCTAAATTAGTGTCACGTGGTACAACCAAATGACGAACAAAAATCCCATAAAAGGACCACCTCGAAGGGGAGCTGGCCACCCAGGCGATCTACATGAGGCAGACAAAAGGCGAGCTAGGGGCGAGCAGGAATGAGATGCACATCACCAAATCTACATGCTCGTCACCTTGCAAGGTACCGAAGCATTGAAGATTAAATAAAATCTTGATCATGACAAGATTATAGGCGAGCAAGAGTGGATCAAGTTAGCAAGCCTACAAGGTCAAGTCCAAGTTGCTCGCCACATACATATCCATGAGGAGCTTAAAGGCGAACAAGGATGAACCAAGCCAGCAAGCCCGTGAGGCCAACTTGAAACTGCGCGCCACACTTACTCACCATTATCCTCAGAGTCTCTACATCATCCCTCAGTTGCACAACAACAAATCCAGCACATCCTTCGACATGAAGAATCAAATCAAAGCATGCGCTGGGGGGCAAATGTTGATAAAAGGAATCACGCCGACAATTAAGAAATAATCAGTGACGCTTAGTTGAAGGTTTAAGAGAATCTCTACCATGATGAGATCATAGGTGAGTCAGGGTAGGCCAGGCCAGCAAGCCAACAAGGCCAAGTGAAAGTTGTTCGCCACCTTGCTCGCCACCTTACTGGGCATGAAGGACCAAGAGGCAAGTCAGGGTAGGCCAGGCCAGCAGCCTACGAGGACAAGTGAAAGCTGCTCGCCACCTTGCTGGGCATGAAGGACAAAGAGGCGAGTCAGGGTAGGCCATGCCAGCAGCCTACGAGGCCAAGTGAAAGTTGCTCGCCTCCCTGCTCACCACCTTGCTGGGCAAGAAGGACCAAGAGGCGAGTCAGAGTAGGTCATGCCAGCAGCCTACGAGGCCAAGTGAAAGCTGCTCGCCACCTTGCTGGGCATGAAGGACCAAAAGGCGAGTCAGGGTAGGCCAGGCCAGCAGCCTACGAGGCCAAGTGAAAGTTGCTCGCCACCTTGCTCGCCACCCTGCTCGCCACCTTGCTTGCCACCCTGTTCGCCACCTTGCTCGCCACCCTGCTCGCCACCTTGCTTGCCACCCTGTTCGCCACCTTGTTGGGCATGAAGGAACAAGAGACGAGTCAGGGTAGGTCATGCCAGCAGCCTACGAGGCCAAGTGAAAGTTGTTCGCCACCTTGCTCGTCACCCTGCTCGCCACCTTACTCGCCATAAAGGACCAAGAGACGAGTCAGGGTAGGCCAGACCAACAGCCTATGAGGCCAAGTGAAAGCTGCTCGTTGCTCACCCATGGTGCCCGCCCATGATGCTGGGCAGTTCGCCCTTGTTGCCGGTCCGGCACCACATCGGATGACGATAGGACCGCCAGCCAAACCCAATCAATGGGGGCAAGAGGGAAGGCACACCTAGCACCCCCACAAGGATGCAAGAACCACAACCCTCCATCCAGGTGAAGGACATCAACCCCACCGAAGGTTGCTCTCCCAAGGAATACTTGGACCGCCAAGGAAGGAGACCAACCAAGAAGTGTAGATTAGTCTATTTAAGTAGAGTTGGTGGGTAAAGTGGGTTTAAGGGTGACAAGTGGAGGACACTTGTCACCACCTTAGGCAAATTAGCTTAATTATGTGACACCTCACCCATGCAAGGGTATAAATATGAGATACACTCTCATTTGTAAGGATTCCAATTCTCTTTGAATATACAAGAGCATTTTCTACTTTCTCTCACTTCTTTTTGTCTCTATACTTCATATTATCCTACTAATTCACTATCTTAGATTATTGTTTGAGTGATTCCACAAGATAATTAGTCACATAAACATTTGATTAGAAGAATTGCTCAACAAAATAATAGGCAAATACTTGTGTGCATTTAGGTGCGTACTTGATAATTGGATTTTAAGTTCAATTTTGATTTAAAAAAACATACAGTTACACAAAATACAGTATGCGTGATTTTTTTCCTGCGGCAGTGTGTGGTGGGGTGGACATTGAGTGTGGGGGAGGAATTTCTGGTCTGTAGGTTTGGTCAGTAAAAGGATAAAAATATCAATTAATTTTATCTTAACATAATTAATATTTGTACCAAACACACATAAAAAAAATTATCTAGTCTCATTTCTATTGTACCAAACAAGTGTAAATTTTATCTAGTATCATCATAGTCTTCCAAATAAGTGAAAAAATTTATTTGTTGGGTTACTAAACACCAATAAATCTTTTCTTGAGGCTCGTCCTACCTTTTTATCTTATGTAGGCTACCAAATGGATTCTTAGTAACTTATTTTTTAGGTATTGCTGACTTATTTTTCGGATATTATAATTTAGACTTGTTCTCGAGGCATACTAAAACTTGTTAATTTAGGTATTATTGACTTAATTTTTTTATTATTATTAGTGAATTATTTTTGGAATATTAGAATAAAAAAAATTGTCAACAATACGTATCAATGTGCATTGTTTCTAACCATGTGCTTTCTATAATATCTAATTTAAGAATTAAAAGACGTATAATCTAGATTACCAACTTAATTAGTTCCAACATTTCAACTCCCAAACAAAAAAAAAAAGAAAAAAAATCCAACCTCCAAAACCCCTGTGCACCAAGTAGAATTATATTTTACATTAAAATAAAATATGTCATTAATTTTTCATATATATTTTAATTGCAGCAGCAGCGGTGGTCATCAATGGCCGGGCTGAGATGGCTTCGGGTGACGTGGATAAGGCGTTCTTACACCCCTACTTCACGGCATGGGTTGAAAGAAGAATTGCATGGTCCGTTAATTATGATAGATGATCCATAAATATTTCAATGGGTTTAAATTAACTTTTAATTTTAAGTGCATATCCATTTTGAACCAAGAATCCCAAAATACATATTTTAACCTTTTCATTGGTTTATTTACTTGCTGATTGCTAGCTCCTGCAGTCATTTTATGTGCTTGTTTGCAAACTCTAAAAAAAAATTATTATTTTTTGAAAAAATTACTTAAAAATTATTTTTAACTTTTATTGTAAGTGTTTATTATTACTTTTGGTCAAGCAACAATTTTTAATTTTTAATTTTCACTTAAACACTTCTACACATTTTCCAAGAAAATAATAATCAACACCTTTTCTAGAAGTACTTTTTTTCAAACACATTTTTCTTAATTATTTTTTAAAAACACTTAAATTTAAAATACTTTTTATTTTTTATTTTACTTCAAAAATGATTTAATATCACTTTTTAATTTTATTAGAAATTACAAACATGCCCTATATATAGCGATACCGCTTTCAGTGATGCATGTGACGGTTTGAGTAATCCATTAATTTTCAACTATGACTTTTTTATTTTCTTTTCAATCACGCAGTTTGACCTTTCAAACGTAGCATGTATATATACACACAGTAAATAAACAAATGCCGCATTTTATTATTAATTAGTAACATATACTTATAATATTAATAGTATTACATCAATTACATGAAATATTAATTAATTGAACACGAGAGGTCAATGGCTCAATGCATGGATTTCCTCAGTTCCTTTAACATAAAGATAAAATTCATATCAACCAACACAAAGTTTTCTATTACTATTAATACCTCATTTTAACTCACATGACCATCTGACTCCTCATTTTAGTAAATAATCAAATTTGATTCTTATTTATAACGAGTTAAAATATAAGGTAACTTGGAGAATTTCCGTTTCAATTTTATTTTCTCATACTACTGTTTATTCTCTCCATCTCTCTACATATATTTCTACATTACACCTAATTCTAATAATTAAATATTGCATATGAATATATATTCTTATAATTTAATTTCATTTAAATTAATTAATATTTCAATAGAAGTATTATATTATTCCTTAATATGCTAAAAACCAATTTCATTAAAAAAATATTGAAAAATCAAACGTAAAAATAAATTTTAGATATAAATAAAATTTTATAGGAGACTCACCCAATAACCGAACAGCACTTATTGGATATTAGGCTACCCCTTAAACCCAAGAATATTGAATGCTAATTCAAATCAAAACCCCACTTGAAGTAGCTTTACACATATTATTAAACACCTCAAATTAATTACATATAGTGCAGCATGCCCTGCCTGCTTGCATGTGATTTTTTCTGTAAGTAGATCTACGAAATATTAATTAATTAATTAATTAAAGTTGAAAATTGTCAATTCAGTAGAAATCAGACAAGATGTTCCAATCAAATTTTGCGTTTTCTCTCTTGTCTCAACAGCTTGTTGAGTTAACAATGAGTGTTTGAAATCAATTGGAATAAAGAAATTGAAGAACACCAAGATTTACGTGGTTCTATCATAAATGATCTACATCCACGGATGAGGGCATCTCTCTCACTAATCAATGGAAGATGATACAGATTACAAGTGTTTAGGATATCTCTAGAGTGTTCTGTGTTAATTGTGTTCTCTATACATAGATGTGTATATATATAGGAGTATGAAAACCCTAAGTAATGCTTGTGATCGTAACCAACTAACAAGAAACTGCTACAGTTGCAACCGAATTTGAATATCAATCAGAGCCCGATGGTTTTTCAGTTTTAATTCTGTTAAACTTGATCGCAAGTTGTCCAACTTGGAAGTTTAAACCGCTTCGTAACTGATTCTTGGTTTAATTCCTGACTTAGAGTCAGTATGCTCCTTTCTTGTATGCTGATGTGATATGTCCTCAGCTGAGTCTGAGTACTCAGCTGATATCATCAGTAGACCTTTATCAGCTGATATATCTTCATCAGCTGATATCATCAGTAGATCTTCATCCTGACTAACCAGTCTTGACCATCATCCTGACCTGACCAACCATCCTGACCATCATGCTGACTGACCATCCTGACCAGTCATCCTGACACCTCAGTTGACTACCTCAGCTGACTCCGCTGATATACCAGATGACTTAGTTGACTTTCCTGATGACCTCAGTAGACTTTCCAGATGATCTCGGCTGACCCCATCAGATGACCATCAGCAGACCTATCAGCTGACTACCTTCAGCTGATAGTATAATGTTCAGTTAATCAGCAGTACTTGCTCATCTCATCTTTATTTCACTTTCTTTGCACCCATAACAGTTCTCCACCTTAAAGTAAGTGAGATGCCTCCACCTAACCTTCACATCACAGTAGTATTAAGGCACATCCCAAGACTGTACCTTAACCAGCTCCAAGCAGTAGTTGAATTTTGAACTTGGTATAACCTTAGTGAGCATATCAGCAGCATTGTCATCAGTTGAAACTTTCTGTATTGTGACTACCTTCTGTTCCACCACATCTCTCACAAAGTGAAGCCTCACATCAATATGTTTAGATCTTTCATGAAAGACCTGATGCTTGACTAAGTGAATGGCACTCTGATTATCACATTGTACAACAACTTCATCTTGTCTGATCCCAAATTCCCTGATAATACCCTTCAGCCACATAACTTCCTTTACTGCTTCTGTTACTGCAATGTACTCAGCTTCAGTGGTTGACAATGCAACCACTGCCTGTAATGCAGCCCTCCAACTGATGGTTGTGCCATAAAGTGTAAACAAATATCCAGTCAGAGATTTCCTTGTATCTATGCTTCCAGCATAGTCAGAATATACAAAATCTTGTAGAGGTTGTTTGATATCCTGAGTCCTTTCAAACAGTAATCCCAGATGTGCTGAACCTTTCAGATATCTCATTATCCACTTGAAAACTTCCCAATGTGCCTTTCCAGGATTAGCCATAAACCTGCTGACCAAACTCACTGCATGAGCAATATCAGGTCTGCTACAAACCATGGCATACATTATGCTTCCAACTCCATTTGAATAAGGTATCTTGTTCATCTAAGACTTCTCCTGATCACTCCTGGGACATTGATCAACTGTCAGTTTGAAATGTTGTCCAAGAGGAGTAGAGACTGATCTTGACTCATGCATATTGAATCTTCTCAAGACTTTCAGTATGTAGTCCTGCTGAGTCAAGAACATTATTCCAGCTGACTTGTTCCTGATAATATCCATACCAAGAATTCTCTTTGCACTTCCAAGGTCTTTCATGTCAAAGGTTGAATTGAGCTTATCCTTCAGTTTCTGAATTCTTCCAAGACTTTTGCTAGCAATTAACATATCATCCACATAAAGTAATAGATATGTAAGTACCTCAGAGCCTTGCTTTTCTAGGTACACACAGCTATCATACTTGCATCTGATGAAGCCTATTGACATCATGAAGCTATCAAACCTTTTATACCACTGCCTTGGGCTTTGCTTAAGTCCATACAATGACTTCTTCAGCAAACATACTTTTCCTTCATCTTCTGATAGTATGAACCCCTCAGGTTGCTGCATATAAATGGTTTCTTCAAGCTTTCCATGTAGAAATGCAGTTTTGACATTCAGTTGTTGTAACTCTAGTCCATCCTGATTCACCTTAGACAATAAGATCCTTATTGAGCAGTGCTTTACAACTGGTGAGAATACTTCATTGAAGTCTATTCCTTCTCTCTGAGTAAATCCTCTTACAACCAATCTTGCCTTGTATCTGATCAGCTCCAGTCCATCTGACCCAATTTCAGACTTTTTCTTGAATATCCATCTTGAGCTGACAACCTTCCGCCCTTTTTCTTTATTCACAAGAACTCATGTATTGTTCTTTTCAAGTGAATTTAATTCCTCTTTCATAGCTGAAATCCACTGATCTTTATCCTTTCTTGTCACTGCATCAGCATAAGTTTCAGGTTCTTGATACTCTACTTCTTCTGCCACTGATAAGGCATATGAGATCATGTCAGCCTGCCCAAACCTGATTGGTGGATGAATGCTTCTCCTATGTCTATCCCTGGCCAGACTGTAGTTTCTCAAATCTTGACCCTCTTCATCTGAATTTTCAGTTTAATCTTCAGAATCACTATCTGCTGATGCATCAGACTGATCTGCTTGTGGATTCTTGATATCAGAGTTGTCTTGAGCTTGATCTTCATTCAGAATCCTGGTTGTATGCTCCACCTAAACTGGTGTATGTCTGATTATGGGATTATCCTCAGCATCCTGAGTATTTTCATATGTACCATATCCCATAACTTTCTCATTGAAAGTCACATCTCTACTGACAATACACTTCTTGTGTCCAGCTTCAAGACACCACAATCTATAACCCTTGACACCTTTTGGATATCCCACGAAGATGCACCTCAGAGCCCTTGGTTCCAGCTTATCCTGCCTTATGTGTGCAAAGGCTAAGCAACCAAACACCTTCAGATTATTGTAATCTGACAACCTACCATACCAAAACTCATCTGGGATTTTGAAGTCAATAACAGATGAGGGAGTTTTGTTTATCCAATAACAAGCAGTATTAACCGTCTCTCCCCATAATACTTTAGGTAGTTTAGCATCTGATAGCATGCATCTGACCTTCTCCAAAATAGTCATGTTCATCCTCTCAACAAGTCCATTTTGTTGAGAATTTGCTGGAACAGTTTTGTGCCTTGTTATGCCTCTTTCCTTGCAGAAGTTTTCAAACTCTTCTAACACATACTCAAGCCCATTGTCAGTCCTGAGATGTTTTAAGGTTCTGCCTCTTTTATTCTCTTGTTCAAGAAGTCATTCCCTGAATTTTCCAAAGGCTTCACTATTCTGCTTCAGGATGATCACCCACACTTTTCTGCTGAAATCATCAATGATAGTCATGAAGTACTTTCCACCTCCATGAGTCTCAGTTCTTGATGGCCCCCAGATGTCAGAGTGTACATAATCCATAGGAGCATCAGTATGATGTTGCCCCTTTGCATAAGAGTGTATCTTGGACTTTCCCAACACACAGTGATCACAGAAATCCAATTTGATTGTTCTTGAATCCCCAAATACCTTCTGCTTGGAGAGTTCATTCAGTCCTCTTTCACCAATGTGTCCTAACCTCTTGTGCCACAAGATAGCATCAGAACTGTCCATAACTGCATTCACTGATCCGGCAGCTGAGTTACCAATTAAAATGTACAAGCCATTCACCTTTTTGCCTTTCATCACAATGTTATTATCCTTGGTTATCAATATGAATCCCTTCCTTGTATTGAATTCATATCCCAAAAAATTGAGTGATCCAAGAGAAATAAGATTTCTCTTCAGCTCAGGTACAAACCTGACATCTTGTAGTATCCTCTCAGCACCATCATGCAGCCTCAACTTTATTGAGCCAGAGCCTCTGACCTTGCACATCTGATCATTCCCCAAGAGAACTGATCCACCATCAAATTTCTTGAGATCCCTGAATAAATTTTCATTGGGACACATATGAAATGAGTACCTAGAATCCAACACCCAATCTTCACTCAGCTTGACATCAGTAACAACCAAGACTTCAGCACTATCATATCCTTCCTGAGTAGCAATTGTGACATCAGCCTTCTGATCCTCTTCTTGCTTCCTGGATTTGACAGGACAATTCTTCTTGAGATGTCCCACCTTCTGACATGAGAAACATTTTCTCCTTTCCACAAATATTCCAGGTTCAGGGCCTTTACCATTCCTCTTCTTCTTTCCCTGAAATAGTTTTTTCCCTTTCTTGAATTTGATATTCAGCCCTTCATCTTGATTTGTGTTCTTCCTCTCAGATTGCATTTGAAGCGCCTTACTTTTCAATGCATTATGAATATCATCAGGTGATATCTTCTCTTGCCTTCCAAATAACAGAGCATCCTTGAAATTCTCCAAGGATTTTGGTAGAGAATTCAGTAACATCAGGACTTTATCCTCATCTTCAATCTTGACTTCAAGATTCTCCAAATCATCCACTGCTTTATTGAATTCTTCAAGTTGTTCAACCAGATCCCTATCCTCAGTCATCTTGAAGGAAAGAAGCCTCTGCTTCATGAACAACTTATTGGTAACCGACTTCGTTTGATACACTTGTTCCACACATCAATGGCAGTCTTCTCCTTATAAACCTCCCTCAGAGGTTTATCCCCTAAGCACAAGATGATTGTGCTATGAGCCTTGTCCAGAATCTCCTGCCTCTTTGCAGGTTCTGATGAGGATGATGAATGCCACTGATCCGCTGGTTTCAGAGCATTTGATAATCCATGGTGTGTGAGGAGAGCTTTCATCTTCACCTTCCACAAACTAAAATTATTTGCTCATGTGAATTTCTCAAACTCCATCTTCGTAGAAGCCATAGCAGTTGATTTCACCAACAATCTTCTTTCCACAGATGGCGCCAATTGTTGAGTTAACAATGATTGTTTGAAATCAATTGGAATAAAGAAATTGAAGAACACCAAGATTTACGTGGTTCGATCAGAAATGATCTACGTCCACGGATGAGGGCACATCTCTCACTAATCAATGGAAGATGATACAGATTACAAGTGTTTAGGATATCTCTAGAGTGTTCTGTGTTAATTGTGTTCTCTATACATAGATGCGTATATATATAGGAGTATGAAAACCCTAATTAATACTTGTGATCGTAACCAACTAACAAGAAACTGCTACAGTTGCAACCGAATTTGAATATCGATCAGAGCCCGACAGTTTTTCAGTTTTAATTCTGTTAAACTTGATCGCAAGTTGTCCAACTTGGAAGTTTAAACCGCTTTGTAACTGATTCTTGGTTTAATTCCTAACTTAGAGTCAGTATGCTCTTTTCTTGTATGCTGATGTGATATGTCCTCAGCTGAGTCTGAGTACTCAGCTGATATCATCAGTAAACCTTTATCAGTAGACCTTTATCAGCTGATATCATCAGTAGATCTTCATCAGCTGATATCATCAGTAGATCTTCATCCTGACTAACCAGTCCTGACCATCATTCTGACCTGACCAACCATCCTGACCATCATCCTGACTGACCATCCTGACCAGTCATCCTGACACCTCAGCTGACTCCGCTGACTACCTCAGCTGACTCCGCTGATATACCAGATGACTTAGTTGACTTTCCTGATGACCTCAGTAGACTTCCCAGATGATCTCGGCTGACCCCATCAGATGACCATCAGCAGACCTATCAGCTGACTACCTTCATCTGATAGTATAATGTTCAGTTAATCAGCAGTACTTGCTCATCTGATCTTTATTTCACTTTCTTTGCACCCATAACAATTTAAAATTAATCATCAAGAGTTTCAAACTAAATATTATAAGTTGGATTTTATCTTATACTCGATCCATTAATGGTCGATAATATATGCACAGTGATCACTTGTATTTATGGATCATACATTCAATCAATTAAAATGATGAAACATCAAATCATAATTTATGGAGTATATATATAATACCACCAAAAATTAAATTGAAGGATCAATGTTGAAAAAGTAGAAGACCAATTAATGAAATTAATTATGAAGCCATTATTACATAATTAATCTCAACAAATTAATTAAAACAAGAACCAATAAACAATTTTTGTGCACATCAACAAAAATCAAAGAAAAGCAACAAAATGAATAACTCATAGTACTATATATATAGGTCCTCTGTATTTAGAACAACAGTCCCATGCACACCAACCAAATTCCACACACAAATCCAACCCCCACACCCTGCATCTTCCCAGCACCATTCTCTGGATTACTCGTGGACGGCGCCGTCGCATTGTCGCCACCGGAGCTGCGACCGCTCTTCGGGCTATCGGAATGCGGGGATCCGGCGGGAGCCTTAGCGTCGGAAAATTCCTTAGGTATCAAGACCTGATCGACCTGGTAAACCGCGAGGGGGGGATCCTTCCTCAGGGCGTTGTAAATGGGGACGTTGACTACGCCGGTGGAGACGTTGACTTGGCTGCCTGCCCGCCTTTGAAGAAGAGGCCGAACACCTTGTTGTCCTGCCCGGATGCCTGGGTCCTGACCGGGTTACTGACCGTCTGGAGGTCGCTGACGGAGTAATACTTTGGGCAGATGTGGTAGAGTACAAGCTGGACCTGCTCTTGGTCACTGAGGTCGTTGAGGGTACCGGCGGGGAGGTTGTTGAAGGCGTTGTCGTTGGGGGCGAAAATCGTCATTCCGTCGCGAGAATTGTTGACCTGGTTGTTGATTTGGTTTCCGGCTTGTGACACGTTCAGAAAGCGGATAAAGGTGCTGTATTGGCCCGCTTTTTCAAGGATTTCGGTGATGTTGATCGGGCCGGAGGGGGCGGGGGCCGGGGCGGATTGGGCTGTTGGGCTTGAGCCCACTTGGTTTTGGGCCATTTGGTTAAACCTTGAGCCCCATTCTCTAACCCTAGGTGTAGTTGGATAGCCACCTTATAAAGACTACGGTGCTTCTCCTCTCGCGGGTGATCGACTAAAATCGTGATTGAGAGTTGAGAGGCTATAGTCTGGTGTGTAACCCTACACGAAGGACTTTTGTGCCTGACCAATCTCATCGGTTTTGTGTCCACCAAAAGGGTGTCCTGAACCCAAGCCCGTAAACCCAAATTGTGAGTCGTGAGAGAAGGCAGGGTGACCCAACAGTGGTATCAGAGCCACGGGTTGCCTTCTTCGGCTCTGTTTGAGTTAGATCGGAGTGGGTTTGTGTGTGTGTTCCATCGGCCATCTATGGGCGTCGCTCATACAGTGCCGTCGTGACTTTGTGTTGCGTCCATCGGGGTTTCTGTTTGCCGCATTCAAGGATCTCTCGTGCGCCGCTGCTGTCGAAGTCATTCGTGTTGGGCATTTCGTCGCTCCAGTGCCTGTGAAGCCGCGTGGCTTCTGGTCTGCCTGGTGTCGCGCCAATCTGCGCCGCTTGGAGTCGCATCGTCGCTCCTGTGTCACGCCTGAAGTCGACACGTCGTCGCGCCTGGAGGTAAAGCTGTGTCGCGCCAGTGGTGTCGCGACCCTCCTACTTCTTCAGCCGCTGTGCGCCGTCCACCGTCCGCCGGAGCAGCACTGCGTGCCTGGAGTCGCGCCGCCTGAAGCCGCCGAGCCTGAAGGCTGTCCGTTCGTCCGCCGGAGCCCTGCTGTGCGCCTGGAGTCGCGCCGCCTGAAGCCGCTGAGCCTGAAGGCTGTCCGTTCGTCCGCCGGAGCCCTGTTGTGCGCCTGGAGTCGCCGTCGCTGCTGCCCGTAGCTGCTGTGCATCGCTGCTGAGAAGGCAGGCCGTCCTCCGTCGCTGCCGCCTGAGTCCTGTTCACCGTCGTCCCCGACCGAAGGTAAGTCAGGTAAGGTTTGGTAAGGGTTTCCTCCGTGTTGCTATCGTACTGTTTGTATGTGATTTAAAAATTGTGACCTTGGGTTTGGTAATTTTCCAAAATTATTTTGCCCCTCTGTCTATTTTGTTAAATCTGTAAATTAGTATTTGTGCAATGTTTTAATTTGCCTTGAGTTGCTAACGAGCTTGCGAGTTGCAGTGAAGGTGAGTAGTTGAGTTAGGTTTGTCCTGGAGTTTGCATATCTGTGGATTGCATTTCTCGGGTGTGTGTTGCTGTCTTGTGGGCGTTTTGAGGCCCTTACTTAGGGTCTCGCTCTGGTAAAGCGGCTGTAACCTCTCTCATTTACTGCTTTCTTAGTGAATCGTTTGCTGCGATTATAGCTGCTGGTTTTACGTGCTGTAGTTTTTTAGAAAAAAATACGTGCTAGTTTGTTGTGATTTGTGGTCTTGATCTTGTGTCCTGTGTGGTGCTTCCGTTGAGTGTTAACTCTGATTTTTTGCATCTTTGTGTTTGCAAAATATTTTCTGAGTGAAATGGCTGCTGGGGTCAATTTATTGATGTGTTTTAATCCTTCGTGTGTTTATGTGTACTAAACTCCTGTGTGTGGTTTGAGTGATATGCCTTAGTGGCTTGTTTTGTTTGCCATTGTGGCTTTTATGCCTTTGTGGTTTTATCCTCTGTGGATTGTATGCTTTTGTGGCTTGTATACCTTTGTGGTGCTATGCCTTTGTGGTATTGTTTGCCTTTGTGGCTTGTATACCTTTGTGGTTTCTTGTTTGCCTTTGTGGTTTTTCCTTTGTGGATTGTTTGTCTTTGTGACTTGAATGCCTTTGTGGTTTTATCCTTTGTGGATTATGTGCCTTTGTGGTCCTGCATGCCCTTGTGGTTTTGTGTACCTTTGTGGTCCTGCATGCCTTTGTGGTCTTGTATGCCTGTGTGGTCTTATGCCTTTGTGGTTTGTCCTTTGTGGATTGCGTGCCTTTGTGGTCTTGCATGCCTTTGTGGTTTTTTGTTTATCACTGTTGCTTAGAGTCTGTGAGTCTCTGTTGCTTAGTGGTATGTGACTTTGTGTCTTTGTTGCTCTTAGTGAGGTGGAGCAACGGCCTTTGTGGTATTTGAGTCTCTGTGTACTCTGTTTTATTTGACTTTGTGTCTAGGTTGTTCCTCTTGAGGTGGAGCATAGGTCTTTGTGACTAGAGTCTTTGTGACTAGGTTTGTGTGACTTGAATCTTTGTGATTCTTACCTTTGTGGTTGCATGTTTAATTGTTTTGTGTCAATTGCATGATTGTGTGACTTAGTGTCTTTCTTTGCTGTTACCTGGATTAACTTTGTGTTCTTTGCAGGTTTTGTGTACTAACTTTGTGTTTGTGCAGGTTTTGGTACGCCTTTGTGTGTGTGCTTGTGTGTGCATGTGTGTGCTTGTGTGTGGGGTGATGATGAAAACTCGTGGATTCCGATGTTGAGAAGGGAATGGCCAAAAAGGTGGAGAATGTTGGGCTTGAGCCCACTTGGTTTTGGGCCATTTGGTTAAATCTTGAGCCCCATTCTCTAACCCTAGGTGTAGTTGGATAGCCGCCTTATAAAGACTACGGTGCTTCTCCTCTCGCGGGTGATCGACTAAAATCGTGATTGAGAGTTGAGAGGCTATAGTCTGGTGTGTAACCCTACACGAAGGACTTTTGTGCCTGACCAATCTCATCGGTTTTGTGTCCACCAAAAGGGTGGCCTGAACCCAAGCCCGTAAACCCAAATCGTGAGTCGTGAGAGAAGGCAGGGTGACCCAACATGGGCGGTGGCGGTGGGGGAGAGGAGGAGGAATAGGAGTGTGGGGAGGAGGAGGAGGGAGGAGCACGGTGGAGCCGCCATTTTGGTGGTGGAGGATGGAGATGATGAGTTGTGTTGTGTGTATGTGGGGGAGCGTTTTATGGGGATAAGGGGAGTTTGGGAATGAGCTGGCGGAAGATTCGAGTCGAGACAAATCCTATGTGTGAATTAATGTCCTAAAGAACAAGAGGAATATGATGCAAGGGATGTATGTCCACCAAATTTCATTAGGTGAAATTATTTAAATAGCACGATGAATTTTGTTAATTATATTGACTCTACAACTCCCAAATTTTTCAAAAGTATAATGAACAGGATAGTCGATGAGAATATAAAAAGAAAAAAAAAAGTACAAAATGGTTCAACAAATTCACACAAATTACATATTAATTCCATGCAAAAAAAAATCTTCCGTACAAATATTATGAACTAATTTATCAATATAGTGATTTTTTTTAACCAATAGGTAAAGCACCCATATAAAAATAGTTCTGATTTAGGAATTTTGGCAAGCAATATATTTTGGTGCATGATTGATACTTTGCAACGAATAGTATATAATACATTCATCTTATACCAATTTAATTTCTATGCATCAATTTAGTACTTTCTAAATTAAAAGTCGTGTTTGTAAATAATAGTAATATATATTGTACATTTAGCATATATTTGCAATTTACAAAATAAGATATTAAACTATAGTAGAAAGTAGTAAATACGAACTACTTGTTACGCCCTCCAAAGGAACACTTGTAATTTTAATTTGAGTAGTTAAATAAGCTATATATATGCTTTCAAAATATGTACATACTATACAAATGGGCCATTCAAATCATAATTACTTAAAATTAAAAAGAAATAGCAAGGGTTCATGAGTACTCTGAAATTGGCTGGCAAAAGTTGAAATAAAGCCAATAAACAATTCCAAGTTGCACTACCTACTATTGGAAAAAGTCATATGTATGTATATCTTTAGTAGTATTACTTTTTATTTAAAGAAGATGTACTTTTTTTATAAAAAGAATTTAAAGATCGAAGACAAATTAAATATAAAAAATGCTACTCCTCTCAGCAAAAAGAAATTAATCTCAATCCAAATTATAGACGGACATAAACAAAAAAGAGGAAGAAAAAATCAAATGATTGTTCAATTCGCTCCAATATATATATATATATATATATATTTGTAGTTTTATTATTAGGGATACAAATGATATAAGAAATTGAAGATTGACAACCTGGCAGGCATAATAACATGGAATTTGGATAATGGCCACCCTATGCATGTTATCTTATTAGAAGTAGAAGACAGCCACCAAAATAGCTGTTAATTGGTGGTTGTTTTGATCTCACCAGGAAGTTGTTATCTTCAACTAAGATGTAGTACTATATGATTTTGTAGTTAATAGTATATATTTATGTAAACAGTGATATTAACATTCCATCCACCACGTTGACCCATGTTCAATTTGATTTTTTAATTGTCACTTTACTATTTGCATCAATGTATAATTCATCTTTTGGAGCAATCGGCTAATTGCGAAACAATAATCTCATATATTTATCTGGCTGATTATACTAAGAATTCTTCCAAACACTCATCAATCATATATATATATATATATATATATATATATATGTGATGTTGTCTATTATAAAAAAAAATTATTGATAAATAATACATATTATTGGGGAAATTATATTAGTGTCTTTATTGTAATTTATAGATGGACAATTCAATCTTTTCATTGTATTCTATTATTTACCTAAATCATAGTTTGTACGTAATCTATATTAAAGGGATTATACATGGAAGAATTGATCAATGAGAACTCTCTGGCTTGGTACGTCCTAAAAATTAATTTTTATAAATTAGATCAACAAATCTGTATTTATTTCTCTTTATATTCCTCGATTATCCTACAACACATATAAAATATAAATAAGTTTTATGATGAAACTAATTTGTAGTATTATTTTTTGCCTTAGGTTGGTAAAGTTTCCCGTAGCTAGGTTTTCCTTGAATATCAGGTTAAAAATGTAAATTAACAATTATGATTGCATAAAATAATAACTAAGTTTGAAACATATATATCTGATATCCTTTTGTAAAATTGTTCTGTCATCTGTATACATATTAATATAAGAAATAAGAGTAGGATTTTGTTAACTCGAGTTTATATATAAACTCGTACAGATATTATATACTCCCTCTGTCCCGCAGGAATTTGCACACTTTCCTTATTTGGACGTCCCACACAAATTTGCACACTACTAAAAAAGAAAGCATTGATTTACGTGCACACTCACAAACCTTTACACATATTTACCCATATACCACTACTTTATATATAAAACTATTTTTTCTTAAAAAATGTGCCGTCCCGTAGGGTGCAAATTCCTACGACGGAGGGAGTATAATATAATTATTATAATAATATATTTTTAATAGTATTAGTGTATATGCATAATAATAATAGTAAATATACATAATAGTGATAATGTATTCTCATGACACTGATAATTATAAATCAGAGTTTATCGTGAACTCAATCTTTTTGACAAGAAATAAAGCCAAACATTACCTTAAACTAGCGATTACACATTAATATCGAATTTGCAATGTAACTGTCAGCCTTAATATTCTACTCTCTTTGTCCTACATGAATTTGCACATTTTCTTTATTTGGACGTCTAATACAAATTTGCACACTACTAAAAAAAGAAATACTCCCTCCGTCCCAAAAGACATTACATACTTTCTATTTTGGTTTATCCCACAAAAAGTTTGCATATCTAAAAATAGAAACTATTTATTAAACTTCACTCTCACAATACACATATAATATTCATAAAAATGTACATTTTATACCTTTTTCTTAAACTGTGTGCCCAAAAGACACTGCAATGTCTTCTGGGACGGAGGGAGTATGAATTTACGTGCATACTCACAAACAAATACACATATTTACCCATATGCCACTACTTTATATATATAAAATACATTTTACTTAAAAAAATGTGTCATCTCGTAGAGTGCAAATTCCTAGTGAACGGAGTATTAATCATATATACCTATATATAAATGCACTAATATAACCACTCATCTTCATGGGTTGGGAAAAAAGACCCATGGAGAAAATATGGGCCGCTTAAGAGCCTAAATTTACATGTAGTGTTTCTTACATAAAAAATTGTGGGCCAAACTATATACCCCTCTAACTTTAGGCCCTGGTTATTGGTATTAGCCTTTTGCAAAAAATACATCATCCAATTTTTTTTTAAATTTTTTTTACAAATTTTAAGAAAAAAAATTCAAACATATTTTTTTAATTTTTACTATATTAAAAAAATGTCAAAAAAGTGAAAAAAATTCAAAAAAAAAAATTTAAATAATATATTTATCCAAATAGTGTATTGCCCAATTTACCTAGTGCCAATAGTCTAGACCCTAACTTTAATAGGTTAGCATTTTTTTACATGAACCCACCCAATTGTCGAGAAACAATTGTTTTATTCTGTTAACGAAACCGTGTCGAATTTGTATGGCAAAATCTAACAAATATTTTATCGATAAATATTTATCCAAATTTAGTCTAACTTTAAAAAAAAAAAAAACTGTCGAACATATAGTAGCTAGGTACATTAAGAGAATTGGCATATCCAATAACTAATATGTATAGGTATGGGTGGGAATAGGTGAGACTACCCGATAAG
>JAPKLY010000017.1:1211278-1286294 GCA_026898435.1 Prunella vulgaris | reverse complement strand
ACTTTCTATAACATTGAACTTATTATTTTTATTATTAAATAATAATATATTCAATCAGGTCAATCATTTTCTTAATTTAAAAAATAAATAAAAAACATATAATTTTTTTTGAGTTAGATGTTATTTGTGACTTGGTAGAATATTTAACATTATTAATGGAGTTATTAAGTTATGTAGTAATTTTATAGGTATGATTTTAATTTTTTAATAATAAATAGAAAGATTACACAAAAAAAATTACTACTCCCTCCGTCCCAGGGGTATTTGCACCCCTGGGATGGCACACGGTTTAAGAAAAATGTATTTTTTAAATAAAGTAGTGGTGTATGAGTAAATGTGTGGAAAGTTTTGTGAGTGTGCACGCAAATCGATGTTTCCCTTTTAAGTAGTGTGCAAATTGGTTTGGGACAACCTAAAATGGAAAGTGTGCAAATTGGTTTGGGACGGAGGGAGTATTAGATAAACATTTAAGAGACTCTCAGGTCTGATCTGTTTGATAAAACGGTCCAGACTAAGCCTACTAAAAAAATCTATTATGGATAATAAGTCAGATTTAAGTTTATAATTTATTAATCAAATTCAGACTTTCTTGTGAGGAGACTGATCTAACATATTCCCACACCCATATAAAAGTGCCAAAAAAATTAATAATGGCAGATTGGTTAAACCTGACACATAATTTTGGGTCGGTCTGGCCCATTTGAGGGATACTGAAGGACCTTAGGTCCAATCATCATCTTGGGTTGGCTGATTAGGAAGAGTAAAATGGGCCTGTGACAATTTTACCCATACATAATCAAATCCAAAAAAAAACTATTTTGTCACACTAAATCAAAGAGGGAAAAAAAATAGTAAAATTGTCTTTCAACTTCAAGTTGTAAAAATTTTCAATTAAATTTGTCTTCCAATTTTAATGACTGTCTTTATATACAAGACAATTTACTTTATAAATGCTCGAAAGCCTAAAGAGTCTTACCGCTGTAAATGAAAGATACCCCGAAGATGTTAGATGAATAGCTACATATCCACCTCCATATTTTGAAAAAAATCAAGACCAAGTGGGGATTGTAGAAGTGAATAGTTGTTGTGTTTCTTTCCATTGTAATATTAGTTATTGTATATTTTTTCATTGTAATATTAGTCGTCATATTTTTTTCATTGTAATATCGGTCATGATATTTCTTTCCATCGTATATTAGTCGAAGTATTTTTTTATTTTAAAAAATAATAATTGTAATTTTTTTTGTTCCCTTGTAATCCAAAACATTAGGATTGATGTCGGCCATCTGCAAATTGACATACGATGGGCATGCCAACCATTAGGATGAGTACCTACATATTGTTGAAATAACTGCCATATAATATTTTTAAATTTTACCGCTACATGATTGAACTATTTGACGAATACTATTTGAGGAATCCCACTACCCCGTCTCAATTGTTTATGGATACTCTAGAAGGACATGCCTTATTTGTTAGTTTTATAATCAATAGTAAGAATTATAATCAAGGATACTATATTATAGATGAAATTTATCTAAAGTAGGTTGCATTTATGAAAAGTTTTTCATGTTCTCAAGATCCAAAATGAATATATTTCAAGAAATTACAAGAGACTGCTAGAAAGAATGTCGAGCGGGCCTTTGGAGTGCTTAAAAAATGTTGGAAATGATTAGTAGTCCAAGTCATTTCTGGTACAAGAATAATTTGAAGGATATAATGCTAATTTGTATTATATTGCACAACATGATAATCGAAGTTGAAGAAAATGCAGCAACTGATTGGTCGGATGATCCCAATTACGTCATTCACTTCAACAAGTGAGTCAAGGATCAACTGGAGCATTCAATGACTACATCGAGAGAGGTATTCAACCATGGGATAAGCAGAAAACATCTCCAGCTTCAACATGATTTAATTGAGCATGTTCGACATGTTTGAATCGATTCGAAAATGATTAGTTGGGTATTAAATTGATCATTGTGAAATTTACGTTGTTGCTTTC
Source organism: Prunella vulgaris (assembly GCA_026898435.1). Classification (NCBI taxonomy): domain Eukaryota; kingdom Viridiplantae; phylum Streptophyta; class Magnoliopsida; order Lamiales; family Lamiaceae; genus Prunella; species Prunella vulgaris. The sequence continues at coordinate 1,284,289 of JAPKLY010000017.1, read as the reverse complement.
GATTTCTTTGGTGTACTGTGTATTATTTATCTGAAAATTAGATAATTAATATACTTGATAAATTAAATTATAAAGAGAATAAATAAGATATATATAATCATTTTAAATTGATATATTTTTAAAATATTATTTTCAAATTGATATAAAAATTTTGCATAATAGAGTAAACATAAGTTGAATAATATAGTTTTGTTTGCATAATGTGTCAATTTTAAAATAATGCTTTAAAATATATTATTTCGTAACTGTCCCACAAAATATGAGGTGGGTAAAAAAACATACTTTTTGAGTTTATTGTTGGGGATGAGGTTAACATTAGACGTATAAATAATTTTGCTTTTGAGATGACCCTGATGTAGCAGATAGAGCTGTTTAACGAAATAAGTTGCTCGTGAGCTTGACTCGGCTCAATGTGTTAAACGAATCGAGCTCGAGCTAAAAAAAATATTCATTTGATTAACAAGCTCGGCTCGATAGGTTCGCGAGCTACTAGGTAGAGTAAAAATATAGGGATTATTATAAATACTATATAATTTAAGATATAAAATTATAATATTTTTACATAATAATACGAATGTAGTTCTCAAATCACTCACACTGACGAATTTGTGATAGTTTTATATTTATTGAAGTATGTGAATGTATATAATATCAGTTAAATATACATTCAGTATATTCCGGCTCAAGTTGAGCTCAATCGTGTTTTGCTCGTAAATTTCGAGTTCTAACTTAAGTTAAACGAGTCGAGTCGAACTCACTTCTTTTAACGAGTTAAGTCAAACTTGCAGTTATCAAACTCTCTCGGTTCGTATAATAGCTCTAGTAGTGAAATAATTTACCTTTTGAGATTCATTGTTGGAGATCGGAGAAGATTAAAATAAAGGGAAAAGGGGGGTTCCATTAATACATGGGCGGGGGTATTTGAGTCATTGCAGTTGAAAATTAAAAAGGAAAAAAGGGGGTGTTCCAGTTATACATAGACGAGGGTATTTGAGTCATTGCAGTTGCTCTTTCTTCCTGTCTTGGGCATAAAGCTTCTTCTCCATAAACCTCATCGCTCTCCCAAATTTTGCTTCTAAATCACAAATCTAATCAAATTTATTGAGGAAAGCAAAGTAAAGCAAAAACACTCGGAGGAAAGAAACCCTAATCTTCCAAGTAAAGAATTTGAAGAATGAGCCGCGGAAGTGGAGGCGGGTACGATCGACACATTACGATCTTCTCTCCGGAAGGTCGGCTCTACCAAGTCGGTAAGCATTTTACTTCTAAAGAACCAATTTTCGTATAATGTTGCCCAGTTTTTACCCTAATTTTTTAGCTCAGTTATTGTTAATCGTCTTTTGGTGGGTGCTCGTCAAAATAGGGTTTATGTAATTCTGTTGGCATAATTTGTGCAGAATATGCTTTCAAGGCTGTTAAGGCTGCCGGAATCACCTCAATCGGCGTACGCGGTGCGGACTCCGTTTGTGTTGTTACTCAGAAGAAAGTCCCGGTAGGTTTTCTTCGCTGTGGTTATTTTTATTTTTTATATTTCTTAGTTTAGTGGTTTGAATGTATCATATGATTGTTGTTTGATCAGGACAAACTTTTAGATCAGACAAGCGTCACTCATATGTTTCCTATCACTAAGTACCTTGGTTTGTTGGCTACTGGAATGACAGGTACTTTTTTGCTTTGACCATGCTTTTGTGCATGATTATAAAATTTATTTACATTCCAGAGCATGAAGAATTGAGATTTGGTCTCTTAGGTTGCTGTGCTATTAGTAATCTTCGGAGTAGGAAACTTTTTTTTTCCTCAAGCAATTGCAAGAATTAAGCATTCCTTTTTATAGTTGAGCAATTTGTTTGTTTTTCGTCCAGCTGATGCAAGGACTTTGGTTCAACAAGCAAGGAATGAGGCTGCTGAGTTTCGTTATAGATATGGATACGAAATGCCTGTTGATGTATTGGCACGATGGTATCTTTTATCTCTACTAATATCTTTGTTTTCCTGCACTAAAATACATATTTAAACTTATTTGTTCTTTTATGTTCACTGCAAGCAGATTACTTTGTCAGTCACGTGTGTATTATAATTACTTAAACTAGAGTTTTATGACTAAATCAAATTTGTATGAAACTATTCAGTAACTCAGTTATGTAAATAAAAACCCTCTCCACTTTGGTATTTGTTTGGAAGCTTGAAAGTGTCTGGTGCTATGTGTTTTCTTTTTAGTTGTAACTGTATCCTGTGATATGCAGGATCGCTGACAAGTCGCAGGTATATACCCAGCATGCTTATATGAGGCCGCTTGGTGTAGGTATGTTGCTATTCATTTCTCTCACGTAAAGGGCCTTTTCAAAGTTTCAACTCCATGTTATAAATATCTTTTCATTAATTTGATTTCATTTATGTATAAAGTTGCAATGATATTGGGTGTTGATGAAGAGAAAGGTCCTCAGCTCTTCAAGTGCGATCCTGCCGGTCACTTTTTTGGTCATAAGGTAATTACAAATTTCCAATTCTACTTTCATTGTGTTGTTACTTGTCATTTTATGATATTGTTATCTTTGATGCATAAACATTTACAATATATTCTTCGTTTTTATACATTGCTATAATGGAGTTTCAAATTTATGTGGATATTTAATTTGGTTTTTTTTTTTTGAGTTATGGTTAGGAATTTCATTAGAATTGAATAGTTCCATTAGACTTCCTTAATCATAAAATCTGAAACACAGTGTTCTCTTTTCTTACCTTCAAAATGTATTCCTTAAATTTTGCAGCTAGGAGTTGAGTTAATTATGTTCAAACTCGATGAAGTTTCTTTGGGTGTTCCTCACTTACATGTAAATCATGCTAAGTTACTCATGATAAGATAACCATATAGTATAAGAAAGAGGGCCATGCATCTCAAAAAGGAAGACAGGGATTATTATAACCTTTTTAGATAAAAGGTGGTGTTGAAGTAGACAATGAAAGTAGTATAGTTTTTCTCTTTTGCATCTGTTTTAGGTTAAAAGGTCTGAGTACAGTTTTGTTTCCTGATAGGCAACTAGTGCTGGAGGAAAAGAGCAAGAAGCTATTAACTTCTTGGAGAAGAAGATGAAAAATGATCCTGCATTCTCCTTTGAGGAAACCGTACAGGTATAAGAAAATGCTTAATATATATGTTTATGATCCCTAACCATAAAGCTTTCTTTTTCGATTCATCCTCATTCAAGACACCCGGGTTTGAACTGGGGAAACTAAGGACAGTATTGTTAATGTTTGTAATACCATTCTGACACCATTTAAGTATATCTGGTAACATATATATGCATGTTTATTTCTACTATCGCTGCTTTGTGTTTCTGTGGAGAATATTTCCATTCTTATGCATAATATCTGGGCGCTTAAATGTGGCTGGATCTATTGAGTGTTTTTGTTCATGAGATGGTGTATTTACAAACCTGGATAATCTGGGCTCTCTTTTTGTTGCTGGACTTGAATAGCAGAACAATTTTAATTTGGTTTGGGGGTTGTTTAGGAGTTATATGATCATAATTTCTTGAAATAGCGGAGAAAAGATATGTATTGAAGAATGTGTATGAAATACTACTCTCCCCGATCCAAGGGAATTTGCACACTTTTTTTATTTGGACGTTCCATACCAATTTGCACACTACTAGAAAAGAAAGTATTGTTTTAGCGTGTACACTCACAAAACTATACACATTTTATGAATATGCCACTATATTTAAAAATACATTTTTCTTAAACCACATGAAATCCCAGGGGTGCAAACTCCCTTGCGACGGAGGGAGTACTTTATATATTTGGATTTATTGGTGTCTATGTTTCTTTGTTTGGTGTATAATGAATGTCATACAGTCATAGTAAAGAGAATTTTGCCTATTTGTGTTTGTAATAAATAGGGGAACACCCTTAAAAGGGCATTATGCCTAGTACTAAAGATGTATCCTCTTAGAATTTTCTTTCCTTTATTTTGTGCTAGAAGTGTATGATATATACTAGTTTTCTACTTTTAATTATTAAAAAACCATGAAGTTATTACTAATGTCAATTCCAACTCAATCTGAAACCCTTGTGTCAATTCAACAAATCTTTGATGCCTAACAGAAAAAAGTATTGAATTGCTACACGTTGCTCTAAAATTTTCTTGGTTTTAGCATCGACCTCGTTATTAGACTCATGGTAATACTTGTTTAATCCTTTTCAGTTGAAGATAAAAATCTAAATATCTTTCAGGAAGACCTTTCGTGTTAGTGTAAATGCTGTTGGGTTCAACAATTATGCTGCCTCTTCAATTATTCAAAATGAAGCTTTTTTTAGTTGAGTGTTCTAGTGGAAGTTATGTTGAAGGCCAAAGTAACCAGTCCCAGACCATTCGAAATGGAGTAACTGAAATATCTGTTGTTTACGGACCTGCTCATCTGAAATCTCTTTTAATGCTGATGTTGTGTTAATCCCCACCCCTCCCCCTCCCCCCCAAAAGACACACACACACACACCCCTTTGTCTCCTTTTTAAAGCATGTTAAAGAGTTTAATCTAGGCCTTGGATAACATATCTGATGATTCACCCCCATTTGTAGACTGCAATTTCTGCTTTACAATCTGTTCTACAGGAGGATTTCAAGGCCAGTGAGATAGAGGTAATCTTCCTTTTCTGTTATTTATTTTCTCTATTTTATATACTTGGTTTGCTTAAAAAAATGAGTTATATCTATTTGACCTTTTGCAGGTTGGTGTTGTGCGGAAAGAAGATCCAGTGTTCAAAGTTTTGTCGACTGAGGAAATTGATGAGCACTTGACTGCAATCAGTGAGCGTGACTGATCTTCTGTAGTGTTCGACAAACTCTTCAAATTTGAAAAAAAAGGATTATATCTGATGATGGATGGAGAGAGTTGATGGTGTTCTGAATTTAATTGAATTATCATACTATGTATTCATGTCATTTCATGAAACCTGCTTCGCTCTCTGTGTTTCTGTTTGTTCATCAAACAAACTCACCACTTATTTTCTTCTTAAATTATATCCACTCATTTTCTTCTTAAATTATAGCATCAATCAAACACATCAGGACCCAGCTTCTTCTCATTGTATGAAAATGGCTAATGATAAGTTTATCATGAATACGTTTTAAAGTATCTATCAAAAGTATTTTGGTACACTTAATCAGATATTTAATACTTTAAAACAATTTCATTATAAGCTTATAATGAACTATTTTCACACAATACTACTCCTTTTCAGAAGTTATTACATGATAGTACCCTTTATGAATTAATCAAGGATAAACCTCAATGGGAGATCTCACACCTATCCCAACACGAATCTTATAGCCGGCGAAGCCTGCATCGTGGAAGATCTTTGCCCATTCTTCATCATCATAGCCATGTCGAACAAGAGCTGATCTTCCGTTGCCTTATCTCTACCTTCATGGTTGTTCAGAACCATGTCTATCACTATCACTTTTCTGCCTGTCTTGTTGCTGCTGCCAATTGCTTCTTTGCATTTCTTCAGTATTCTCACGCTCTCTTCATCATTCCAATCGTGCAATATAGACTGCACAGCCGAGCCAAGTAAAAGAAGGTATCGAGATGTTAAGCAGGGATAATCATGTTTCAACTATTAACTGAATATGCAAGATATATTATCTATACAGTCGACTGTATAAAATACAATAAAAACTTAGCTTTTGTATTTTAATCAAATCTTTATGACTTTATCTCTGATGAAATTGTTTTTACTCTCTTACCTTGAGCAAAACAACTTCTGTATGTGGAATTGCCTCAAACATATCTTCTGCAACATAGCTTAAGTTCTTAGTCCCTTCCAAGCCAGCAACAACATATGGGAGTTCAAGAACTCTGCATGTCATCTCGGGGAATGCTCCGGGCGATTGCCTTGGCCGTTGCTCCGGTGCCCCACCACCAACGATGCAAAACCCAGAAACACATCTTTATGATCACTAAGAAGCACATGACTCACGAGCTCCGAGTCACTTGCCATAGCTTCGTTGAACAAATCATTGAGACACGGCACATGCTCCGCGTACTCCCAAAACGGCATCCCATGTGCCGTTTCAAAAGGCGCGTGGTGGTGATCATCGCCGGAAAGCCATTTGAGCACATTTCCTAAGGTGCACATTTCATTTCAAATTTATTATCTTTAATACGTGGTTGACTTTACATATTTTGACTTTGATGATAATTATGTTAATGGTATAGTATTAGTATTGAATTGAAGTACACATTTTTTTTTGTTACAAGATGCACAATTATATAAAAATTATTCATTCAAAGTATTCTAATAGCACCTTATTGTTGGTCATGAATTCATTTAAATTCTCCCTAAAAAAGAAAATTAGTCAATACTCAATTAGTTACATCTAAAAAAATTCCAAAATCCATGATATATAATTATATATTACTTTTTAATATTATTTAAGTTTTAAAATAATTAAACTAAAATTTAATTAAATATCATTTATAATAAAAAATAGATTTATGTAAAGTATTTAAAGATGACAAAAACTTGTATGAATCTGAGTTCACGGTGAACATGGGTTTATCAATTATCATTATCATGTATATACACTATTATTAATAAAAAACCAAGTATATTTTAATAACGGTAGTAATATATATGTATGAGAATAATAGTGATTACGCATAACAATAATATATATTCATGTGAACTCGAGTTCACAAGAGACTATTCTTTAAAAAATTCCAGGTAATGCGTGGGCACTATACTACTATATATACAAATGGTGACACTTTGTATATACAATAATAACACGGGAAAAAAAGTGTTCACCCAAATTTAATTTCGCACCAACCTACTAAATTTGGTAGATATTTGTGTGAACATTCATATATTTAAGTGTTTGTTTGCAAATGCTTCTCAAAGAATGAATATAAAAGCATCTCTCTTGTATATTTTGAATTTTAGAAGTGATTTTTTTTTAGTAATTGAAAATATGTCTTTAAGGCAAACTATGCATTTAAAAATGAGCTAATTTATTAAATAATTAATGTTAGATAGCATAGGATTCCGAGATAGCACCTAGGCTACATATGAGCTAAACTACGGCTAGAGAGCATTGTTGTGAGATTATTAAGATACAGGTTAAGAAAAAATCATATCAATCAGTTAGTAATGCATCCATGTGATTTTTGAGTGGTTATTTAAAATATTAGGTACTATAATATATTTTTAATATGGTTGCGCTTGTGTAGCACAAAAGGTATATTTTAGATAAACAATAACGCTAATTCATTTAAAATTTTAAATTATTATATTTTTGTCAAAATTATTACCAAATTTGAAAATTATCAATAGCATTGGGCATAAATTCAATAAAAAGATTTAAAATGAGAAATAGATTGGTGGACGAAGTGGGTACAATGAATATTTAAAATATATAAATTGTAGAATAAATTAATTTTGGGGTTGAAACGTGTCTCAAAATTTAATTTAATAAATTTTTTTAAAAAAAATTTTAATATAAAAACGAGCCAGTTCAATTGATTTTTTTTTTATTTTGGCCAATTTTTACCAATTTTGACTAATTTTTTTTTATTGAATCGTAAAAACTGTTTTTAGGGAGTAACCGGACCGGTATATGACCGGTTCAAAGAATCAATGTATGCAACTACCATGAGATTATAAATCCATTTTTAATTTTACCACAATTATTACACTTATGAATACTTGAAATAATATGGAATCCAAACCTAGATTTGAGTTTGATCAAGATCAAACCAATAACAAACTCAAGTCACATCGAGATTGGTTAATTTTTCCAGAAAGAAAACAAGTTTAAACGCAATCAATAATTTTAGTTCAGGCATTACGTCGAACACGATCTAGCTATGGCTTCCAGAGGCACCACTTTCCTCACCGTTACTCCCATTTTCTCGCTCGTATCCATGATCGCATTCTTCCCTACCGCATCAACACTCCAATCAAATTCATGCAGCAGAGATCCCAACACCAGGTGAAGCATCCGGTGAGCCAGCGGAATTCCGGCGCAAATTCTCCGTCCGGCACCAAAAGGGATCAGCTCAAAATTATGTCCTCTGTAATCAATTTTTGAGCCCAGAAATCTCTCGGGTTTGAAGGACAATGGATCGTCCCAGCAATCCGGGTCTCTCCCGATCGCCCAAGTGTTCACGAAAATTTGGGTGTTTTTCGGAATCTGATATCCCATGAAATTAGTTTCTTCGATTGATCGCCGGGGAACCAGGAAGGGAATCGGTGGATGTAATCGCAGAGTCTCCTTCACCACCGCCTGTAGAAACGGCAGATTTTCGATGTGACTCTCTTCGAATCGGTTGCTCTTCCCGACCACCCGAGTCAACTCGTTCTTCGCCCTGGTCATGATCTCCGGGTGGCTGAGCAGCTCCACCATAGCCCACTCTATGCTACTGCTCGTCGTCTCCGATCCCGCTAAGAACACCTCCTGCAATTTCACAATTTCAATTGAAACTGTGCTGAATAATGGCGCAAACTAAAACAGGGGATTTCTAGTTACCATTATGATTATATTGAGATCGTGATCGGAAACATCATTTCCATTCCCTCGAGATTGAATCAGCACCTCAAGGAAATCCCTCTTCCCTCCGCCGTCCGATCGCTTCTCTCTCATTCGCTTCTCCACAAACCCTTCCACAATCTTCAACGTCCTCCCCATCCCACTCTCCATCCTCCTCCTCAAACCCTGAGGATCGAACCATTTCAGCCACGGAAACAGATCCACAATGTTGGGGTGCCCCGACCACTCCGTCAGCTCAACCATGGCGGCGAAGAACTCGGACCCCTCCTCCGAGTCAGGGCTCACCAGGTCCTGTGACAGCATCAGATTCCCCAGCATATTGAACGAAGCCAGGAACACGAACCTCGACACATGAACCCGACCCGATTCCCCAGCCTCTTTTCGGACCCATTCCACCATATCGGCGATGCACCGCCGCCTAATCGGCTCGGTGTCGTTGATCCTCTTGTTGACGAGCATTTCAACGGTCATGATCCGCTTCATCGCACGCCAGTAGGAGCCGTAGGGGGAGAGAGAGACGGCCGCCTTGTGGAAATTGTGGGCCTTCATCACCTCCGTGATTGACCGCTCCGCAAAGTTAGTGTCGTGCTGCTTGAAAAGCTCCGCCGCGGCGTCGGCGGTGAGGACCGCCATCGTGTTGATTGAGCCTATCCTTAGCCAGACAACAGGGCCATACTTTTGCTTCAACTCTGCTATGGTCTTGTGCGGCATCGAACCGAGGTCGAACATGTTCCCGAAAACCGGCCATCCCGGCGGCCCCGGCGGCGTGGAAGAGGTGTACACCCTGCGGTGGAGAAGAACCACCAACAGACTGATGCACCATGCAAGTATAAGGCATGTCCACACCCAAACCATACTTTTATTGATTAGTTCAATGTTTGTAATTGATGTTGTTATGGCTGCCAAGCCATATTTATGTTCAGTCTGGAATTGTTAACTATGGTGTTTATTTTTGGATGCTACAATATTGATTTATGAGAGACCTTGTCCTTACTTGCAACACTTTTTGTCTTTAATGAAAGACTAGCAATCGAATGTTACTTTAGGAATCGGCTTACAACCAGACATTGATTCCACATAATAAGTAGAAGACAAAATGAGCCTTTCTTGGTCAATTATTATGTAGGAAAGGGTGACATTAATTAATCAAGGGTGTTCACTTCAAATTAGTTTGATGTCTATCAAGAATATATATTGAATAAGAGTCCATTTAAAGGATGAATTAATTGGAATAGATATAGTGGGATTGATTAAATGAACTAGTAGCTACTGAATCGTTCTATTTTATGTGTTTAACAAGGTTGTAGAAATAAAAAATCGGTAATCGGACGCTTTTTGCCCTCCTAATATTTTTTTAATTTTTTTTTATAAAAATACAAAATTTAAGCCGCCTAAACTCGAAAACGCCTAAAATTACCGATTTTGCAGAAATCGGTTCGGCAAGAGACCGCCTGCGCCTAGGCCGATTTCTGCATCACTTAGACATTTGAATTATTCCAATTTAATTTTAAATGCGGGAATTGATTTTTGTATTTGATTTGAATGATAAATGAAATTAATGTGATAACTGTTGATTTTGTCCTTTAATTAAATTATGTTTTAAACCTAAAAAACGAGGGTAATATGACAAAAATATGCATGAGCTAATTCTGAAAATTTGGATGAAGTTTCAATTTTGATTTTGGGCTCGTGCAAATGATTACCAATAATTAGGACATGATAATGAATTCTCATATGTTTCTTTTTTACCTTGAACTCCAAGTTCCTCCTCTTGGATAAAATAGTGTCCATACCTTAACGGGTGTTTGTTTATACTTTTTGATCCATTAAAATTCATAGCATTATACTTGACTATCAAATAACGGGGTTGTATCCCTCCATTTAATATTTTTTTTATTTAATGTAGATATTATTATTATTATGGACATATATACATAATTAAAATAATTAATAAATAAATATATATATATATATATATATGAAACTCATGATAATAAGTGATACTTATACTTACATATAGAAAATGAAAGGGATCCAAATCGCAAATAATATACGAGACATCTCATGTCTGTCAAAATAGGAATATCCCACGTCATTAGTGTTTTATTTTAATTAATATATTGCATTTATATTTAATTTTTTTGGATTAATTGTAATAAAGATAACCAATTGGAAGTGGTTAATAATCTCACCAAATAAGCTCATTAAAAAAAATTTGGATATTGTGAAAATGGTTTAAACAATACAAATGTAGTTTTTTGGTAATTTACTTACACCACTTTTTAAGCTTTGTAATTTAATATATTTAATATTTTTTATAATAATTAAATGATGTCGCTTTCATAAATGTCACATAAATACGTATGTGGACATCAATAATTACTCTACTCATTAATCTCTATTAAAATATGAGTAATATTTTGATAAGACAATTCCAAAAACCGAATAGCTAGTTCTAAAAGAATCATGGTTCATCTCATAGTGTAATTTGATTGGGTTCAAATACCTTAGCGGGTCCTAATCCCTCATAGTTAATCACTCGACTTTTTTTTTTCGGCATTTGTACATTATGATTAAATATATATATATATATATATAAATTGATTTAAAATATTTATATAGATACATAATTTTTTTTACAGAAGTAAAAAAAAAAAAAAATTGCCCTAAATAATTTATAATTAGTGTTAATTTTCTAAACTATTTTATAATTTTACCTTTTTTTTAATAAAATCATAATTTTTTTAATATTTTGAACCATTTTATAATTTTCTTTATTTTTTGAAAAAAAATTAAAAAATAAAATTTGTACTTATATTTTAAAATTGTCTTTAATCATGTATGCATAGGGATGTAAACTAGCCGAGTCGAGCCGAATACTATCAAGCTCGAGCTCGGCACGTTTGTTCGGTTATAGGCTCGAGCTTGGCTCGAACTCTAATAATTGAGCTCGAGCTCGGCTCGTGTGTAAAATTTTAAGCTCGCGAATAGCTCGAGCTCGGCTCGTGAAATATTTGTTTACTAAATAAACGAGTTAGCTTGAACTCGGCTCGAAAAAAAGCTCGTTTGCTTAGTTCGAGCTCGGTTCGAAAAAAAGTTCGTTTGCATAGTTCGAGATCGGCTTGAAAAAAAAGCTCGTTTGCATAGTTCGAGTCTATTCGCGAGCTTTCGAGTCAAATATTGTAAAGCTCGACCTCGACTCGTGAAATTTAACAAAAAAACTCAAACGAATATTTTTCAAGTTGAGATCCGAATAGTTTGCGAACGACTTGACTCATTTACATTCCTATGAATGTATCAGATGCACCGCACAACTCAAATATATTTTTAAAAATCATACATATTATTATTGAAAAAATATTTTTTTTCAATAATAATATGTGTGAGTTTCAATATTATATTATTTAATTTTTTAAAAATAAATTTAAATTGTATGGTACAGTATTACACAATACAATAGTGATACACATGAAACTTACCCTTTAAAATAAAAAAATCTAAATTAAATCCCATACTTAGGTATAGAAAAAATAATTGAGTTTCTGAGTCAAAACATCGAACACCTCGTCTCCACTTTACGCTGAGAGTCATCTCTCCTTGAAAAGCACGCGAAGCTGTGGGAATGGTCCTGCCACTATTTAAGCTCGGCACTCTTGCGCTGAGAACACTCTGCAAACCCATAGGAAACCGCATCAAAAAAGAGGCCGGTTTGCACCCCAGATTCAGGCAATCGATCATCAACATTGCGCAGGTTTTTCTTTACCTTTTAACTTTTTACGGATCAAAATGTTCATTTGCAGTGAGAATTTGTCATGAAGGATGTGTCCGACTCCTTGATTTTGATTTTTCTTGCTGATCATTTTGTTGAATCCGAAATGTTGAGTTGTACGGAAATGTATTTAGAAGAAAAGGAGCTGATTGTTAGAGGGGAATAGCGTTCTTCCGTAATCTGCTTCTTTAGTGGCTCTTATTTTTTTTCCTTGTAGTGCCAAATGAATTAAGCCCAGAATTCGAAACAGGATCATCATTTGAACTTATAAACATTTCTGATCATATCATCTTTGATATAATGCTATATCCTTTTGCCAATACTGCGGATGTTCCCATTCCTAAAAGCATAATTGGTTGCAAATCGTGTATAGTGTAAGTTTTGTATTGATCAAATTGTCTTCAATCAATGAAATTGACTATTCACTGATTCACGCTTTTTAATTGCTGGACAAATCTCTTTCCCAAGCTGTTGATCATTCCCATTTTTCGTTATTTTGATAGAAACTTATGTAGACATTCTTCATTATTGTTAATGGGATCTTCAATAAAAGTAGTTAGCATGAGCTATCTGTTAGGACTGAGAATAGCCATTAGCAATGTAGCATTCTGAATTTGAAGGTGGGATCTGTAATAATACTCCTTTAGATCTGGAAACAATTATAACACGAAGACCCCTTTGTTTGTACATGGTACATTTAGGATAAAACTGCCATATATTTGAATTCTTAGGGATTGAAGGTTAGTGTAAGTTCTTCAGATGTATGAATGTGAATTATGTTAGAAATTCATAAACTTTAGGTTCTTAAGCCTGTTGTCTCCTACCATTCAAACGCCACATCGTAGAGCATACAAATGCCGCACAGCATGCTTATTTCTTATGACCAATACTTTATTTTGAATCTTTATTCGTTGTTATTGTTGAGTTCGATTTGTCATGATAATGTTTATTTCCTACTTATGTGGTGGAAGTATGTATTTCCTCGATATGTATAGCTTATGACTTCATAAACTTACTATCCTAGCCCTGTAACAGGCTAATCATCGATTCTCAACAACTTTGCAAAGACGTATATATGGTCGTGCAACAGATGTTGCAATTCGTCCACTAAATGAAGAAAAAGCTGTTCAGGCTGCTGCAGACCTGCTAGGCGAGTTCTTCGTATTCACGGTACTTTGGAAGATTCTTTCAGTGGGATAAGCAGAATTTTAAAAGTTTGGGTTGTATGTATATCTTACATAATGTTTGGTATCTACATGAGGGTATATTTGCTTACTTAAGATACAACTGTCATCATCAACTTATTCATGGTATTCTTTGCCTTTATTTCCTCTTCCAGTTTCTTGGTGCTAAAATAAACACTTCTTTCTGTTCCTCATTAGGTTGCAGGAGTTGCTGTAGTTTTCGAGGTGCAACGAAGTTCCAAATCAGAAGCCAGAAAAGAGGAACTTCGCAAGCAGGAATTAGAGGTCAGCCTTTATATGCATCCTTCTTTTTCCCAATTGTTTTTCATGTCTGCCTTGCGATTTCAAACTGACACATCAAGACCTGGTTGAGATCAGTCCAGCCTAATACTAAAACTGATATTGTTACCAATGGGTTAGCCCGAAACTTAGACCCGTTGAACCATAGTGTTATACTAATAAACTATGCTACATGTTTTGTTTTCTTATGTTTTGAAGGCAATGAGACAAAGAGACGATGAACTAGCTGCAGAAGTTGAGGTGCTCAAGCACAGAATAGCACAACTGGAGAAGCTTACAAAAGAACGGGGAGGCCTCAGTCGTGTTTTTAACTACAACCACTCAAAAGAAGATGAAAACAAACCAAAGGATGCTTAATCATCATATTTGTTTCGCTTGATTACATATAAGTAAGTTTCAGATGTCATTATTTTCCTATGTAATTTGATAAGTCGACTGAAAGTAGCGGAAATCTTCAAAAGCTAACAATTTTGAAGCATGCTGTTTTAGATTTTTTATAGGATTCTAACAGACCAAGAAGAACAAGAGTTGGGATGATTGCTTGCTACATGTCTGTTCGACGGAAAAGGGTATGTTCATGCTGATCAATGCTTGTCGTTGGCATAATGTAGCTCTATTATTATCACTCCTAACTACACTGACCTAGTTGTAAAGCTTGATCGATCCATTATTTTCAGCATGAAATGAGTGTAGCGCTTGGATGTAAGGTTGTGCTCAACCTTTTTTCTTTTCTTTTTTTTGGCGCTAATGATTTATAGTTAGGATTTAGTAACCTTTGCTTTGGGCAAACGATAAAAAATTTCTCTACGTATGACCATTTCATGGTGCGATGATGTGGACGGACTTTGGATTTTAGTTATATCGAAACGATCGATATAACTATTTTATAATTTTTATTCATATTATAATTTTCTTTGTCAAACTTGTTTAGCCTTTTAGGGAAAATTGGATTTTCTTCTGGGAAAAAAATGGATATGCTACCATACCAATACCATACATATTGTCTCCGTAACAAGTTAACCTTCACACTTTGTTTGGGATGCATTTTGAAAAAATTGATGAAAGAATAGAATTACCAGAGATAATTTTATCAATCTTTATTCTTTATACTACATGTTAGGTAAAAGATTAGGTTAGATTGTAATATGCATATGCAGGCTAAAAATATATGTAATATTGATAAAAGAAAATGATCATGGACACAAAATTATATAAACACAGCAAATATGCATTATTTTAATTAATTTGTTTAAATTTAATATATTTTTATTATTATATTTATGATCTCCAGTGGCATATGATCAATTTTAATTGATGATATTATGAAGGTTAAATTTCGTTTTAAGAGTATAAAATTTATTTTAAAAGAGGCCAAAAAAATGTGATTAAATTTAGTATTTCTATAGTTTCGTATCAGGTACTACATTCGATATTTCAATTGTCCAGGAGCAAAATTTAAACAAAATAACTTATAAATTTTATACCAGTGCTAATTCTGAGAAATTTAGCCAAAAGACAAGGCATTTCATAAGAAATTTTGGAAATATTTAATAACATAGAAAAAAGTAAAAGAAAAATAATACAAACAAAGAAGAATTTGTTGTACATACAATAAACTGCAAGTTTCAAGCAGTCATAGCCTTGGACAAATTAAATGTAAGTTCATACCCATAAACTGTCTAAATCTAATGCCTTGTGACAAGCATCTATACTTGTTTCAAACAAGCAATAATCGCGCTTATTCTTGAAGTGAATGACCGATGTTTAATTCTGAGACGCAGACCAAGAATTTGCTGCAATCCAATCGAAAGCGAGAGGACTTAGAAAAGCATCAGGAATACCAAACGAAGACACCAAGGCAAGTGCATGCGGGCGGATTTCACTGCACAGATTCGCAATTTCCTTCCTCACAATTGTGGCATTATCTGTCGTTAGGTAACCATACCGGAGAAATGCAGCATCTTCATCCAATGTTGCCACAACATACATCGACCTCACAAGACCCAACATATTCTGCATTATACATATGTGACAATTTTTTTGTATCAAAACCCTGTGTTCGCCTTTATGTATATATATTATGTAAAAAGGGAAATTACGAGAACTATTATCTGAGGATTGGCCCTATATGCAAAGCAACAAATCACTGCCTTCAGGCTTGTTTTTCATATAAGTACCTTCCTGAATTGGTTCACTTTGGGATAAAAAACATTTGTTTGAGGAATGTAATTGTAATTTCGAAGGGGGCAAGTTTTTCCGTAATTAGCTTTAATCTCAGGGTCGTCTTTATAATTATCCCTTACAGACAACACGACGATTTAATCAGAGTGATCAGTGGCAATGTATGACACGACAAGGATATAGCGGACTAGTTATGCAGCATATCAAAAACCATAAAGTCCTATGGCTATATCAATATAGCATAACACTGTAACTCCCAGTGGTCCCATAATGCAAGCAAATATATTAGTGTGTGTGTGTGTGTATTTATTTTTTGGTACCTTCAAGGAGGCATCTGTTACACTGTTCTCAGCTTCTACAAAAGTCTGAAAAATTGCACGATCACCAAAGGCTTTGCCTAAATCTTCAGCGAGCTGATAACCCTGCGAGAGAAAATTATAGGAGTTAGAGACAGAGGTATTCTACTTAGAGATGACGTAATGAACTAATATTCGCTAATTTATCTTTACCGCAATAAAGGCACCCTCTTTGCTTTCTCCCTGGGCTTGCAGTCTAGAAATTTCAGCAGCAAAGCGATTCAATAGATCTCTCTCTCTCAGGCAGAACATATTGTTCTGTTACAAATGAATGGTTGAAAATCCAAAAGGCTTTACAATTAACTTTTTGAGAGAGTAAATAACAAGAAGCACTATCTAGACCTGAAACTGAGAGCTCCGTAGTGTGGAAAATGTGAGCTGTGAAGGAACAGTAGGGCAAGATTTATTCATGTGTTCGAGACCCAATTCTGTGAATGGTTTGTTCCTCTTTTTAGCTGTCACATACTCAGCTAACAGCGCCTTGCTAACCTGCATTTTGGTTAAGTTCCTCAAGATCCAATCTTTGAGCAGAAAACCTTCATATTAATGGAAAGTATATACAAGGGTTCTGGCCAAGAAATATTATCCTGAAGGGCTAATCAGTCAATTAAACCTGTTGCATGAGAACATTGTTGTCACCCTCAAAAGTTGATTGCACATCATATTCACCCTTAAGCTGACCAATACGATTTTCTGTCTTCAATCCTTGTCCTCCAATAGCCTCACGACATTCCTAAATTAAAATTTCCCAATGTGTAACAGAAGTTTACCAATAAAATAAAAGAAATTGTATATATTAGTAACAGCCCCACCTGAAGAGTTCGCATGTTGTGCCATGTCATAATAGCCTTGAATCCACTTGAAACAATGTGAAGTGTTTTGATTAACTGAGGAGTCCTCCCAACGTATAGTCGCTTCAAGTAGTTCCCAGCAAAGCTCATAGCATATCTGTTCGTACCACCAAAAACAAGCAGCTTGTCAGGATAGCCGTTTATCAATAAATCTACAACAATTGTAGTCTAAGATGCAACACTCGTGATATTGAATAATCTTTAACCGACAAAAAACAAGATTTGCTTAAACAGCCGACAACATACCTCTTCACAAATCACAAAAGGTGAACTAAGGACAAGAACACTTATTACTGAGTTATGCCATTCTTTTGACAGAGAGAGAACAGGAATTCTATTTAACAAAGTAAACAACCCCAATCTTCATGTTTCATGAGTATCGATATTAAAAAAGCATATAAACCACAAAAAATCTATTGAGCAGAGTTATAAAAAGAAATACTCACGTTTTTGCAATAAGAGGCAGAAGTCTCCGCTGATGACTAGGATAATCTAGCAAAAGAACTTCTGGACCATTTGCTGTAACTGAAAATGCTCTCCTCGTCAATGAATATCTTATCGCAATAGCCAAACTGATCTGTTGAGGAACTTATAAGACATCAACTTACTGAAGAAATAAATGAGAACATAAAATATATTCTCACCCCCAAAAGTAAAGATAAAGAAGATAAAACATCATAGTCAAGCACATGTACTATCAGTTCTAATCACCTTAGCTGAGTAAACAGCACTGAGTCCTATGGTGACACGCCCAGACGTCAATGGAGCCATGAACGCACCAAACCTCTGAAATTTAATGATTCATGTCAATTCAACTTTCCAACTGCCAGCATGTACTGGTTTACTAACAAAAGAAAGGAAGACCATCTCACAAGTATCAACAGAACAATTTTTTTACATGTTACTAAAATATTTCTTATATATCAAACGCATATTAATTGAATCCAGTGATGTCAACGAGGGAGCTCATCGTAGTCCATTAGGCAAGAATTCTTGAAGACAGGATTAGGAAAAGGATAAATGAACCTTTAGAAAAAATATTAAGTGAGACTTTTTTATAGCACATTTTCCAGAAGTAATATTACCATTTGGCATTAGACTGAAACAATAATAATAATAAAACTCATTAACGAAGTTCTCACTGATCAAGAATTGTGTTTTCAGTAAAGATCAGTATAAAGAGAACCAGACCTGATCTGGATCCTTGATTGAACTTAGATATTTTCCATCTGGAGACACATCAGCAACAGAGTTCAATATATTTTCCCTGGGTATACGAACGTTGTCAAACCTGAAATAGAGTGTGTTTCTGACCATTGTCAACACCAAAATAACGCAAGACAATTGGAAAGATAAAGTTTTCACCAAAATACGAAAGTGATATCTTTACCATATCCGACCATTGTCAACACCATTTAAACCAATCTTATGACCACAATCAGCAATCCTGATATTGGGACAGATCTTCCCATTGGCATCCCTGATCTGTGTGATAAAAGCATGGACACCTTCATTCTTTCCCTCAATGTTGAGCTGCGAGAAGACTATTGTGTGTGTTGCATCCTATAAACCATTCAAGGGTCACAGGGTGGTCTTGTTAGATATTGTCAATACAAAATCAGATGTCTTGAGAGTGTTAAAAAGAGCATAAGTATATGAAGCAATCAGTATATGAAAAGTTCGATACGAAGTTATACATTAGCTGCACCACCGATCCAGTACTTTTGAGCAGATTCACTAGGAGTGTTGATGACAAACTCTCCAGAGTTCGAATCATAAGTGGTTATTGTTTCAATACCTCGGACCTGAAAGCAAAGAATCCAACCTCAAGGTAAGGTTTTGGAAAAACTACACAACTCTTATCAACAGGCAATCATCGACTACGCAGTTAGACAAATAGTACTCCCTCCATTCACAAAATTATTTTTCACTTTCCTTTTTTTTCCTTTTTTGTTTGTCCATACACCTTTTTCCCCTTCCCCATCTGGAAAGTAACTACACTCAGCAAACAAAAGTTTGAGCCCCACAAATACCCCCATTTTTCCTTCCTTTATCTATTATTTCAATATAATACTAATTTTCATTAAATTTCATGTCACTTTTCAAATGAAAATCAATTTTGTGGATGGAGAGAACATATAATTTGTACATACATTACTTCCATGACCCAACTCTGTCATTGAAAAGCAGCAAGTTATCAAGTAATTCTCAGTGGCGCTTAGCCACTTGTCATGATGCCGTTTTGTGCCAAAAAACTGGATAGCACCACCCCTGAATCATCAAGAAAAACTCAGAAAAAATGCATAGAAAATATGCAGAAATTATCCCAACTAAACATCTCTAGACATTTAAACAAGTTAATAAGTAGATCGGTAACCGAATAAACTTCATCAGCATGAGATTCAAATGCTGAAAATTCACCTCTGTTGAAATGAAGGCCTACTATGCTTCAAGAACAATCAAATCTAGGAAAACTTTGAAACAGATTATCATAAATTTATCAGTTTTTAATCAATATATTATGCACTCCAAAAGGATAGGCAACTTAATTATCAAAAGAGTCCAATGTTTTCTCAAGTAGTCTGTCTAAAACAAAACGAGACGCTACAAAAAGTGAATGATCATAAAAACCAAAGTTAAATCAAGAGCAGAAAAGATACCACAAAAAGAAGTGAACGCCAATCTTGATAGCAAGAGAGTGATCGAAAATCTCAATAACCTCCAACAGAGCTAGCTTTCTCATCTCAGCTTCAAACCCTTTTCCCGTGAGCCAACCCTTAAACACGCCATGATCCAACAAGTACTTAATTCTCTTCATGGTGATTTCCCTCTGCTGCTCCATCGATTGATTATAATCGGGCACTACGAAAACTTTTCCACCCCTTAATTTGGGATTGAAAAGCTCGCTCTGCACCATCAAGTTGAAAAGCCAATCCCTCTCCTCCAAATTGTGCCCATCCATCAATTTTCGCATCGAAGTGACGTCGAACGAAAAGGGCTGCTCGGAGACCTCCGGCGGCGTGTAACTGAGGCATGGCGAACTTGAAATCGGAGCGGTGATTGGAGTCCGTTGATGATCTTGGAGGTGCCTGGTCAAAACTTGGGTTCTAAAATTCACTTTTTCCATGTTTTCGATGGCGGTGAGGATTATTGATGATGGGGATTGTAGGTGACGCCAAATGCGGAAGATTTAAGACTTGCCAGTTTCTCGTAATGCGCCTACTCAATTTATATGCACAAGCATTGTCACATGTGGGAACACGTGGAATGACAATTAATTAGTGTAGTATTTTCTATCTTTATCTTCGTATTTTTATTTCTAACATGTATATCTGGATTATAGCAAAAGTATTAACCCAGGAGATATCTTAATTCTATTTTTATATATTTAAAAAAATAAAGTATTATATAAATTATTTTCATAATATAAATTATTTTGTGATATAAGATTTATATTTATAATTTTTTTATCTTATTAAAAAAATGGTTCATGATCATACAATATTTATCTTAAAAAATTATTTATAAAAATTAATAAAGTATATATTTTTATTTAATTTTATACTCATATATATTTTTTCTCAGAAGGAGTATGTATTTAATATACATGAGCAAACCTTTTGTACATCAAATTAAATGCAAAATATAATTTAAATGCATTATAAAAAATTAAACTATTTATTATTAAAAAATTACATATGTTACTATTAAAAATATATTTTTACATACATTATTGAAATATTTGTGTTTAATTGGGATGGCATGATTAACAGGATTAGGAATGGAGAAGGATTACTTAAGGGTGAGGGATAAATTTTATTGAGTTAATTCTCGTTTAATTAATAATAATGAAAGGGATGAAAAAGACTTTTTCTTTTTTATTTGGTGTTAACCCGCGTGTAAAAATGGATTGGAGTTAACCCACATTTACTTGCTAAATTTATTTTAAAATGTATTATCCCAAATATCTGAATTAATATGACATTTTTTACTTATGTTTGGTTCGTAAGATAAAAGTATATATCCGTAAAAAATATGCATATTTTTTACGAATAAATACTTTTATCAGATATTTTTATCTTACGAACCAAATATACCCTTAAAATAAATAATACTTAAACCTCTCTTATTTTGCTCAAACTTGGGATAACTAAGAAAGTAAACATAACATAAGTTAAATAAACATAATATATCATATTGCACGGGTATATTTTTGATATGATAATACATATAAGTCCTTATGTTATATTATAATATAAATTCGAGAGTGATTTTTGTTTTTAATATGAATAATATATTATAATTAGATCGAAATGAGTTGAGTGTTGTCTAATCTCTATCCTCCCCATCCGGATAGGATATGGTCATGCCCCATCTACTTCGGCTGAATTGCCATCCCGAGAAGTATGGGCACGCGGGAGAGGTCCCCCAATTTTTTTAATTTTTTTTTTAGGGTTTTTCTCAAATGCAACGTGTATTTTGTGCAATTAAAAAACATATTCTAAAAATTATATTATTTATTATAAAAAAGTCACTCTAACTTTTAATTATTAAAAAAACATTTTTATTAAATTTAAAAAATAATTTATTTTAATATAAATTTTCGATGATAGTAGAAGTAATGGTGCACGTAATACACAGAATTTATTTATTTTATTTATAGCATATATTATTCTAATATATTTAAATTTGTAATTTATGAGTGTCAATTTCCCCTTTACTAGTGAAAAAGGAAAGGCAACCGTTGTCGTATTAATTTTGAAAAGATAAAGTGACTTTATTGTGCATTTATGAGTAAACAGATTTTTTCATCGTGAAGGATGGATGGAAACAAATCACAATTGAGTGGAGTATTTATATAGAAATTTTTATCGTAGAAATTACTAAAAATAAATTAAATAAAGGTAATACATCACGCGCCCAGATTCCTTGCCATGCCTCCACTCGCACGCAACCAATTTATACATATGGAGGGATTAACCCACATACTGACACGGCCACGCCTTCTTTTTAAAAAAAAAATTGGTGTGGATTATAAAATAAATTGAATAATGTTATGTTATAAATTTAATATTTTATTTTTAATTTGTATTATTATATGCCCAAATGCATATTAATATAAAGAGAAATATATTTACTTTTTAGATTAAATATTATTATTTTATACATATTTATTTATTTGAATAAAAAAATTTCTCATAAAATATAAGAAAAATGTGTATTAATATAAAAATATATATTAGTTTTTTCATAAATATTTATTTTTTTATAGAAATAATTTTTTTTTTTCATATAATAACACATTTAAAATAATAAAAAGTGTGTTATAACATGAATCAATTTACCTAAATTTAAAGGGATGATAATTAAATTTAAAACACATATTTATTCTTATAAATTACATTTTATTCTTATAGTAACACGCATTTGTTTATATAGTAACACACATTTGCACATATAGTAACACAAATTGGAGAGCAAATATGTGTTACTATTAGAGTAAATATGTGTTACTATCTTATAAAATGTTGTTATTTTACATATATTCATTTTTTTATAGAATAAAAAAAAATTCACATAATGCAAAAATAGAATATATGTTATTATAAGAATAAATATTGTTTATTTACAAATACTTATTTATTTTTATAGAAATAATTATTATTTTCATATAATAATATATGTATTAAATGAAACAATATACTTAACTTTAAAGAGATAATGAATAAATTAAGAAACACATATTTATTCTCATAAAATATATTTTGCTCATATCGTAACACACATTTGCCCATATATTAACACAAACTGGAAGACAAATGAATGTTACTATTAAAGCAAATGTGTATTACTATCTTATAAAATGTTATTATTTTACATATATTAATTTGTTTTATAGAATAAATAATTTTTCACATAATGCAAGAGCAAAATGTGTGTTACTATAAGAACAAATATTATTTATTCACAAATATTTATTTATTTTTATAGAAATAATTTTTTTCTTCATATAATAACATATGTATTACATGAAACAATATACCTAGATTTAAAGGAATAATTAATAAATTAAGAAGCACATATTATTCTTATAAAAATATATTTTGTCCATATAGTAACACTCATTTGTCATAAAGTAACACAAATTGGGAGACTAATATGTGTTACTAGTAGATCAAATTTGTGTTACTATCTTATAAAATGTTTTTATTTTACATACATTCATTTGTTTTTATAGAATAAATAATTTTTTACATAATGCAATAACAAAATGTGTTACTATAAGAACAAATATTGATTATTCACAAATATTTATTTATTTTTATAGAAATAATTATTTTTCCATATAATAACATATGTATTACATGAAATAATATACCTAAATTTAAATGGATGATGAATAAATTAAGTAACACATTTATTTTCATAAAAATATATTTTGTCCTTATAGTAACACACATTTGACTATATAGTAACACATATTTGCCTATATAGTAACACAAATTGAGAGACAAATACGTGTTACTATTAGAGCAAATATGTGTTACTGTAAAATTAAATATGTTTTACTATATGTATAAATATTTATTTATAATATAATATTAAATAAATATTCTTTAATCAATATAATAATTAAGAAAAATAAAAACTAAAATAAATTTTTAAAAAATTTACCAAGTGGGTTTCGGGCCTATTAATATGTATGGTGTATGGCGTGTAGGGGCGGGGGCGGGGGCGGGGGGTTCCTGGGGGAAGGAATATGGGTGGGAGAGGAATTTAGCTTAATGGGGTTGACATGAGCGTGGGGTATTTTTAGTAATTATCTATATTTAAAAATTTCTACGGTAGAAATTTCTATACAAATGTTGCTCTTTCAATAATATAAAATTATATTTGGATTCAGTTATTTTGAAATGTAAGAGATTTAAAAATAAATTAATTAGAAGTTTATTAATTTAAGTTATGATTTACTAAATATTTTAAATTATTTCAATTTAATTTAGGGTTAAAATTAAGTATTTGAAATTTATTTATTAAAATAATTTATTCAAATAAGTAGGGTAATTTTAGATTGTAGATTTGAAATTCATAATAAATTTTTTTACATCCAAACGCAACCTAATAATGTTCATTAGGAAATTTTATTTCTTAGTTAGACTCGCTTATTACAACAATAATAATATTATTATAATTTCAAGAACTAATATTTAATTATTTCAATAGGTGCCACTAATTAATATATAATTTATTATCCTCAATTACAAGTACACGGAATACTCGACTTCTATTATTGCCAAGAAAAACTATATACTTGTATTCAAATGATAGGGTGAGCTAATTAATCTATGATCCTCAATTACAAATACACGCAATATTTGAAAACTTGTCCTTTTAATTACTAAAAAACTACTCTTCATTAAATAATATTAGATTAATTTTCAAAATAAAAAAGTCATTTTTTAAATAATAATAAAAGTAATTTTTTAAAAATATACTTGAATTACATTTGGTATCTGTTATATAATATATATGTACATATATATAATTTGTTATTCTAAGTACATTCTACTGTATGAATTTGATCGATATTTACTTTATTTTAAAATTAAAATAATTCATATAAGATTAATTTACAGATTATATAAAATATAACGGCAAGAATCTGTCTTATTTATAAAATAGATTTCGTGTGAAATCGTATCAAGATAAAATAAAACATAATTTAAAAATAATATTTTTACTTTCAAGAAAAATATAAAAGTAATTTATCCTAATTTATGAATCATCTAGCCTAATTTTTTTATTCATACATAAAACTCTCATATTCTACTTACTGATCCTTTGACTGCTTACAAAGGTTAAGAAATTTTAGTGGGAAAATAATTTAAAATAATTGGACAGTACAAGTTTTTGTCACTAAAATTTATGCATGTTGAATAAATAATAGTAATATTCGCGAATCTTATGCCGAAATATTTTTAGCACGGATTTTCATAAATTAATATTTTAGGATTAAGTTATTTATAGGAAAAATATTTGTAAAGGACAAATTAATTTCATAAACAATAGGAGATTAAATTTAGTCAACAACCTCGAAGAGAGTATATATATTTGTATAATAAGTAGTGCTGTGGCAATATAATTGTATTTGTAGATAAGGGTCCCGGATTCAATAAACGTTACTTAAGCGGTTAAACCTATGAAAATAATAAATAAATAAATATATATAATAATGGAACATTGGATTGCGTGTGGTGTAGAGTGTGGACCCATTCCCTTATCTAAAACATCAAAGACTTTTCTTAATAAATGATTTTCACAAAAGTTAATCTTATATTCTTATGTATGCTAATTGGGAATTTTCTTTTATGTGTCACAATAGTTTTTTTTTTTTTTTTTAATAAGGGTACTCCAACCCTTACAACAATTCAAGGATTACAAATTTTCTTACAACAATTCAAGAATTACAAATTTTCTTACCCCTTGCTTTTACAAGTATGCGCATTTTGAACTTTTATTTTTTTGCATTTATAAGTATTTTGTTGTGGAGATATTCATTTTTTGAGTTTTACTATTTAATTTGTGGTCCCCTTGCTATAAAATTTGATATAATTCAAATTTAACTCGCATCAACTGAACAAATCTGCAATTGAACCTTTGACAATTATTTATTTTGAACTATATGTGACATTTGATCTTTTATTTTATTTTTTGAACTTGTGAATATTCGTTGTATAGACTTATTTTCTAATTTTACTCTTAAAATTTGTGCATTCTTTTTTCTGTGAAATTTTGAATTATGTATATATTTTTTATGCTATGTGCCTATGTGTATGTTTTAATTTATATTTTTTCATTAAGTATAGCATTTCCCTTTAAGTATTAAATATTTTGTAAACTTAATGTAAATTGTTATAACATTAAGAATTAAAGATGAAAAATTAAATTGTTATAAAAGGGGGAAAAAGAATTCAAATTATAATAAAGTAATAATTTATATTGAATTTGTAGAACAATAAATTGAATATTGGAATAGGAGAATATGCGTTCATAGACCAATTATAGATTGAAATGAGTTTATATTAATTAAGAGAAATCTACTTCTCTAAGGGTGCGTTTGGTGGGTGGGCGAAGAGTGAGATAAGAGAAGTTTCACATTTTAAATCAATTATTTGGTAGATAGTAGAAGAAGTCTCGACTCATTATTGTTCATGACTCAAACGTGATATATATGGTTTTATACACATTTTCACTGTTGAGTGTGTATTCTAAACCCTTCCTACCATGAAATTTGAAGTAAAATTAGAACATTGATTGAGATTAGCAATGAAGAGAAGAAGGTGAAGACTGCATGCGGCACTCCTCCGCGAATATGATGGTATTAGGCCTAAATTGAACCACCAAAACCGCCGCCAAATTCGACCACCACCACCAACAAAACCACCGTTAAATCCGACCACCAAAACTACAACCGAAACATCCACTAAATCTACCACCAAAACTATCGAAATCATCACAAAATTCAACCACTATATACTTACCAGAATTGAGCAGTGAAAGGATGAAATAGAGTGTGAAGACGAGAAGCTGTATCCCTCAGAGGGTGGAGAAACTCCACCGAAAACTGGAGTGTGTTGCTCTTAAGAATAAAATTATTGCCCGGAAGGAGTAATATATTATCTTTGTTTAGTATTTTTTATAAATTTCAAAATTTTAAATATAAGTAGTAAATTTCTAATAATAATTCTTAATTAATATTGAGATTATTTTATTTATATATTATTATTAACAAAGCACATGTTGCCGGTTTAATTTTTAGATAATGATATAATACTGAGATTATTTTATTTATATATTCTGAATTTTTTTTAACAATTTTTGATAATTTGAATTTTTAAAAAATAATTATAAGAAATTATTTAAATAAATATTGCCCCAGACATTAAGATTCAATTATCAATGTCACTTGTAATAAAAAGTCAAACAAAGATGTGCAACATGCTATTACAGGTAATAGGACCAATTTCAAAATATTTTTAAATTTATAGGATCAAAATCAAAATAAGCAATTGGTTGGGACCAAAATCAAATTGGTGTCAACTTATTGGGCCTATAAAACTATAATCCCTAAAAAAAAAAAAATGTAATTTAGTGGGCTATGAAAAAATGCGTAAAAATAAAGAAAAAGCTCAACCCCTTTTTTTAAACATTGATACGAGCATTCCTTTATTATACAGAAGTAACATTATTAATTTTCAAAATGATGATTTAACCATTGAAACAACCCTAATGCTATTATGTATAATTGAATTAACCAAATATAAATTTATATATATAAAAACATACAAATTGGCTACAAAAAGTCAGCCATGGAGTGTATTGAATAATGTCGAATTTTTGAATAATTCAATTTAATATCTGATCATCTGAAAAAATGTATCAAAATTACTGAGCATCACCTATTTTATACTTTTATTTTATTTACTTTTCTTATTTGTATTTTCTTTGTTGTCGTCTAAATATTTGGAATTAGGATGGGCCCAGATTATCTGCACTCTAATCTATTGATAGCACACCCACTCTAAAGTAATATCACTCTTGATAATATATCAAATGATACGCATACCCTTCTTATTTTCACAGCTCAAAACAGTTGCACCCACCCTATATTTTCAGAAAAAACTTCTAATTGCAACCAAAAATTAAAGAAAATAAATAAAATTTAATCAAACAATGCAACAAATAAAAAAAAAAAAACTTTCTTCAACATAACAAAACAAACCAATAATCCTAAAAAAATTAACAAATAATTCTCAAATAAATTCTTAAAAAATACCAAGTTGTATCAAATTTTCGAAATAACAAATTTGAAAAAAGAAGAAGTTTTCTTTAAGATGTGTACAGTCATCTTGTGTGTGTATTATCAACATACGTGGATGCATATCACTTGAGCCTTAGACTAGACAATTTTCATTTAGTGTTCTTCAAATGGGCCACTGATTTGGGTCTCTTTTATTTTATTTTTTGCTTCAATATTTTAAGGCCACCATACTCTTATTATTGATAAAAAGGAAGACCTAATCCACATCATCTATATACGCAACTTACACTTTAAAATTATTTGATCATTTGAATTCAAAATATTCAAAATTCAACAATTATCAATTGGAAAGAACTTATCAATAATTAAAATCACCGACGACTTTCATACCATATTCGACCATTGTCAACACCATTTAGACCAATCTTATGATGACAGTGTACATTTCTTATGCATAAGATGCACCATACGACTTAAAAATATTTTTTAAAAAAGTTTTAATTTTGTATGTACCAAATGCACCGTATAATTTAAGTGTATTTTTTAAAAGTTACACAAAATATTACTAAAAGGTCACACATGTTATTACTGTAAATTTTATTTTTAATGGTGTAACTTTAGTAAAATGTTGGAAGTATGGAAGTTTTCTAACATAAATATTTTTAAATATGAGTATTTTACTTTTTCAATTTTGGGGTTTCTTCTATGCATCTTAAATTACGGTATTACTAGTTTTTTTTTATCGGTAAATGTTAGTGGTTAATAGTTAAAAATTAGTACAACAAATCTCTATACACTCATATTTCCAAACAAACCTTATATCTCCCTCCTATTCGTTTCCAAAGGAAATCGAACTCGGATCACTCACTCAAGTGAGGAGCCCAGTGGCCAGCTCACCTGGTTACGAGTATATACATGGATAGAAGTAGGGCAAAAAAATAAAGACATCCCTTTAACATATTATGCATATATTTTTCATTTATCAATCATAAATGAAGTTAAATTTTTATTAATAAAAAAATTGTGTTTAGACTTTTGAATTTAATAGTATATTTTCCAGGAACTTAGTAGTTTCGTCCTATCTTGAATCATTATTTGCTTCACGTCTAATTTGTTGCCAAAGAAAAAGAAAGGGAAAAAAAAAAGGAGAGGATCTAAAAATAAATCAAATTGGGCCAATTAGAGAGCCAAGCAAGAAGTGGAGTAAAAGGGCCCAACAAGTGAAGGCCCATAGAAAATAAAAAGAGCCAGCTAAGCTAATGAATTACCTGGGATCCAATCAACACGACTTACGATACAAACGAAGCATCAGGAATATCTAATGAAGTAACCAAAGCCCAGATCGGCGGTAATTCTTCCTGCCATCTCTGACTTTGAACTGTCAACATTCTCAGCAACTAAGAATTCGATCTCCGCTCTAGGTATGATGATTCTTCCTTAGATTATTAATTTTCCGAGACAGATTGTTAATCTGTTGTTGCATATATAATTTAAGGGCAATTGCTGTGGTTGTTGGCTAATATGTTGGAATTTAGCTAGGTTTTCTGGAAAATGGCTGTTGTATGCCCCAAAATGACATTAAGGGTCACAGAAGTTGGTTCATCATTAAGGAGGAACCCATTACCATGGCAGGTTAATTTCGGTGCTGCTG
Source organism: Prunella vulgaris (assembly GCA_026898435.1). Classification (NCBI taxonomy): domain Eukaryota; kingdom Viridiplantae; phylum Streptophyta; class Magnoliopsida; order Lamiales; family Lamiaceae; genus Prunella; species Prunella vulgaris. The sequence goes on along the minus strand of JAPKLY010000017.1, from coordinate 1,254,624 downwards.
GCGGTTTTCGGAAATTGAGTCTCCAGAGTATCTCTTTCTATGGAGATGGCAGTTACAACCGTAAGAAAGCAGCAGCAGCTACCCCTAATTCAAATTATGTTGTACCCCTGGACAAGTCATCATGCATCACTCGCCCTCTTGCTGAGATTCTCCGGGACCTCAACAAGAGAATTCCTGATAACATAATTAAGACTCATGAAAGTGAACATCCGATGTCCATCCCTTGGTAAAGGAACTGCACCTTCTGTTTGATGTGTAAATTTCTCGTGTATTATGCTGCTATTCACTTTGTTGTCTGACTAAATATAGGTACCAGGCAAATCGCATGCTGAGCTTTTATGCCCCAGGTAACATTCCATCCATAAGCGATTTTATCTAAAAACTATTGCTGAAAAGATTATCATATGTGACATATGTAAGTCATAGCATGATGACTAGCTTGATGTTTTTGTGGTGCCTGAAAAATTATCTTATTCACTCCTAGATCAATATGGTTATCTAACTGCACCTACGAATTTCCTCAATATGCTACCTGTATTCAAGGTTTCGTTGGTGTTACGTAGTATTTACTTCTTCCTTGAGATGTTTGATGATGGCTCTCCATGTACTTGATGCATTGTAGTTATATTACATAGTCAGTGAAAGAAAAATTATATTATGATATCATGAATTAGTACTGTAAACATCACATTTTACACTTCTGGTGCCATGAATTCTGTAAACAACTAAACATAAGCTGCTCTTTGTATCCTTGAATTTTGTTGGGCTTGCATTTTCAAGATGTAAAGCTAAGGATATGCACTAGAAAGCTACAAACTGTGAGCATGGGTTATGAACCATAGTCAGATCAGATGTCTTGATCCTTATAATATGCTTCCCATTTCTTACATTATCTTGAAAGAAATAATTATTTCGTGTAATGGTGCAACCCTTTGACCGGCCAGGGCCATTACGCCTACCATCAAGCCTTATGCAAATTGTCTTAATACTTTATTTAAGTAGCATATATTAATAATACCCTGAACTTGATAGGTTCTCATGTGATTGTTCTTTAATAAAAATTGTTGCTACTGCAGAACTATATCATTGATGCTTTAGTTCAGAATAGTGTTCCATATTTTGCTATTTTCGGAATTTAGGGATATTTGATTTAAATGCTTATGCTTTTGGCAGGTTGGTGTGGAGAAGTTCGTGATGTTATATTTTCTGAGAATGGAAGTGTGACTGTGGTTTATCGTGTAACAGTCCGGGGTTCAGATGGAGAGGTATGATTCCCTTTTTCATATTACTTGAATCATTATCTTATACCAGAAAAAGGATTTCTTACCTCAACTTACTTTGCTCAAGGAGAACAAGATGATTATTCTAATTGGTTCTTTAGAAGTTTTTTTGTCACAAGTTCTTACTGTCATTTATGTTGCATTTGAAATTGTGAACAAGGCTGATATGAGTTGAGACATCCATTATTGTGAATTTGCAAAATAGCATACCATGTACTAAATGTAATGAGGATGTCAAACATAAATACAGGATCCAAACTAGTTTGCTCAAGTATTTCTTGATTAAAGTTCATAAGTTTTGTGCACTATGTGTGAGTAATTTTGGATTTTGTATCATAATATTTGATGTTCTAAAGATTTTGGTGAGAGGAAAAAATTAATGAGATGAAATAAGAATACAATAGAAGAAACAAAGACATGTTTTTGCTCCGTTGAAGGATCCCGTGGTCCAGGAAGTAGACTGGAAGTTGTGCTGGGAAAGAGCTTACTATGTGTTCCGATGTTGTAGCCCATGCTATTCTCAACCATTTAACTGGTATTATATCTAAGGTGCCTCTGATGGGATTGGGGTTGTTGAGGCTTTTTCTTTGTGGGGAGTGATCTTGACATGTGAGAAGGAGTTGGGGCACTTTGGGCATTAAGAAAAGAAGGTGGAAAGAGAGGCATGGTCTTTAGAATGGAAGGGGGGCCATCTTGTGAAAAAATTATGTGCTGTTGGATGTTACTGGTGAAAACATAAAAGCTGAAATTTCGATCTTCTCTCTGAATTTCATAAAAATCTTGGCTGTGATATTCATATTTAACCCAAAAAATGAAAAGAATAAGTGAATAAATAATTTGACTTCGTTGTCAAACAAACAACAATCTCCTATCACTCATTCTCAATTACCAACATATGTTCTCTTGCTCAACGAGATTCTTATCTTAATCCATATTTAGCAGTCCTAATGTTACCTTTTTACACAGACCCTTTGTTATTGGATTGGAGGACCTTTGTTGAACTTGTGGTTGCGAAGTAAAATTGAAGTTATTGACATGCATTTTCATGCTGCAGGCGCATCGTGAATCAACTGGAACAGTGTCACCTGGCACTAGCAATATAACAGATCCAGTTGCTGCAGCAGAGGAAATCGCATTTTGCAGAGCTTGTGCTCGGTTTGGCCTTGGCTTGTATCTCTACCATGAAGAGTAGATGATAGATTGAGCATAAGTTGTTGGCTGATGTTGATGACATTTATAAATATGATGCATCCCTTATCCTCCTCTCGAGTTAATGTATGGTGTATCTAATGCTTGTGACAGATCTTTTATCCGGATTTTCAGAGTATTGAAATTTGAGGACACATGATATATGTAGCATCTACAACTTCAAAATTATGTTTTGCTGACACCGTATGCATGGTCTGCACTCTGATGTTTGGTGGTAGGCGTAGGACTAAACCCATATCGTTCATATAATCTACTAACTAGGGGGGGCGTTCTGTATTTTGTTTTGAGTGATTTATGTATAGATTTAAAAAAATTATTATATTTACAAATAGGTAATGTGCAGAAAAAAAAAAAATATTTTTGTAAAAAAAATGTGGTTGTTGCAAATATTATGAACCTATTTTTAAATATATTTACTTTTTTAATCTATATGTAAATCACTTTTTCTTTTTGGATGTTGGATGGGTGTAGAGTGTATATTATGACGTTTTAAACTATTATAGAATGAATTTTAGAGAAGAATTTCACTTTTTTTTTATGTAGTAGTATTACTTTTTTAGTAAGTAGTGTTATGTATACAAATTAATATAAATTTTTTGTAGTGTGTATGTTGTTGTGGAACGAAAAAAGAAAAAGTATGCAAATATTTTCGAAATTGAAGTAAGTATTACTTATTTTATAAATAATATAAATTGTGCACTCATTGGTGGTACATCTAGGTACTACTCAATTAATATTTAACCAAATACGCTTTATGTTCGTCAAATATTTATATTATTATCATTTTTTTATTGAGTTTGCACACACTCTACTTCACCTCACTGTCACCTAGGTATTCGACCAAAAATAATCAACTCCTATCAATTTTTTTAAAATCTTTTTTTCTTTGTTATAACTCAATTTAATGGGATCCACTATTCACTAATTTTCATTTTCTTTAATAAACTATTATATTTCTTATGTTACTTACAATCTCAAAATTCAAAGGAGAAAAAAAAAAAAAGACGACACAACTGCAAATGTAAGCTCACTTTTGAGTTACTGCATAATAAAATAATTACTAATATCTTTAATGAAATAATCAGTACCAAATAAAACTAATATCTTGTAATAAAAATAATTAATATTCCCTTCATTTTAAATTTAATTGTAATTTTACTAGCTGTACTTTTAAATTTAATTTAATTTAATTAATGAATATGTAATAGTGTGTGTAAAGTAATAAAATGAAAGATTATATAATAGAGTAGAGATAATATAATTATAAAAAATAATATTAGTATTATTTTATTTATAAAATATCAACTAAAACAAAGGAAAACATTTTTTTATAAGTAACAACATAGAACATATTTTTTAAACCAACTAATACAATTACATTAAGTAATTTTACAGCAAAATTTATTCGCACAAGCAGTTATAAAAAGGGATAATTTTTAAGTTTTATTATAAAGAAAAATAAATGTGTAATTTTTATAATATTGATGAGTGAATTTCTTAGTGTGCATTTTTTTTTGTATTTTTTGACTTTGTATATTTGTTCCCCTTTACAATTTAAAAGAAAAATATACCCTTTTTTATTTTTTTTCCCATTTTATCCACATGGTCATGTCAAGTGTATTTATAATTTTTTAAAAGCCAAAATATAAAATAAGTGAATAATAAAAAGAAAATATTAAAGGGCGACTGATGGCTGATGCGGGAAAAAGGAGCCCAGCTGCAGACGGAAATGGCGATGGCTCTTTCTCTTGCTCTCATGACTTTTTTGCATCTCTCTCTCTACTTCCACTCCTCATATTCCTCTCCTTTCCCTCCACCAATTGGAGTCCACCCTCTAGGTCAATTTCTCATACTCTCTCTAACACACAGTCACACACTAGATGCTTATTGAATTGTGATTATGTGTTGTAATTTTAGATATAAAGTACTATGATGCGGAGCTGATCAAATGCAAAGATGGCTCGAAATCCTTCACCAGAGACCGTCTCAACGATAATTTCTGTGATTGCGCTGATGGTACTGATGAGCCAGGTAACTTAAACTGCAGCTATGATTTGATTTTTGCATTTTATGAATTAAGTTAGTTTGTTTCAATCTGTGGGGCCTAGGATTTACACACAAGATTGCAATAGAAATTTCTTGGTTGCAAGTCATTCGGCTCAACTGTGTAGAGGAACGGAAAATAAATTGGGAAAATTTGGGGAATGGGTTTTAATTTAGAGGCTCAGTCATGATGTATTGGTTTCGGATGAGTTTTAACTGATTACATATGTAGAATATAAGTTCAAAAGATCAAATGACCTGAGTTCCTTTATATTTGGCAAGTGCACCTTACACCACTAATGCTATTGCTTTGTAAGAACTAATATTATTGTTGTAAAGAACTAATATTATTGCTTAGTGGTGTATGGTGCATAAAGTGTAGATAAACTTTCTCCTTATATTTAAAGTAGGGAATTCAAATGCTGGTATTACTCAAGCTGTTGCTTAAGTTTCTTTCGTTTTGACTGAGAATGCAATAAGTGCAAGAGCTGGAGGTATTTCCAGTTTAGTTTCAGTGCCTTCATTGCTTGGTTATGTAGGAACTTCAGCATGTCCATCTGGCAGATTTTACTGCAGAAATACTGGAAGTACACCAACATTCTTGTTTTCATCTCATGTGAATGATCAGATTTGTGGTGAGTTTAATCTTCATTCTCTTTGGATTTTTAGCATATATCATTGACTTGCATATTTTGGTGAATTTATCCTGATTTAATCTTGAATATGCTCTTATTGTGACCTTTCCCTCCTTAACAGAGCCATCTTCATAGAAGGCTCAACGTTTTTATTAGAAATCACATCACAATAGTGAATTTAGTGTTTTCGTGGATCATTCTATGCATTATGCTTTACCACTTTATAGAGTGAATTTGACCCTTGATATCATCTATGCATCTGTAAACTTTGTACTTTTCGATTGCTAAGTTTAACACTTTAACTAATTTTAGCCAATTATTCATAGCCCCTGTTGTGAGCTTTTCAGATTGCTGAATGACTGCATAACAACCTCTTTGAAGCTTATAGTCCTGAATGCAGATTGATTAGGTCTCTAAGATATATTTTGGCTTGCATATATGGAAACTTGCATCCTACAAACACATTATTTGACAATTGACATATATGATCTATTTCTGGTCACATTCTCACAGATTGCTGTGATGGAAGTGATGAATATGATGGAACTGCCATTTGTCCCAACACTTGTGTCATGGGTGGGAATATTGTATATCAGGGAATAAAATATGACTCAACAGCAAGATATGTGGATTATATTAAATCTAGAAAAACTAAAGTTGGGACTGAGATGGAGGACTCAGCATATAAACTTATAGGTATTTTGTTGCGTATGAGATTTCGTTGCTTCACTCTTCAAAAAGAATAACTATTTGAGTTGCTATTCCAGGTTTGAAGGCTTTGGTCTTTCTCCAGGTAGCTCTTGTCATTATATTTATGACTCTTCGTCTGTCTTGCTGCCGCAAGACTAGAAGAAGAAATTCCCGATGACAAGTTTTTTATAGTTATACTTCCTCAATTTATTGTAAACTATAAGGTATTTTCCCAAAAAATTTGACACGTTTTTTTGCCCGTCTTTCCTGTATGTTCTCCTTTTCCTATGGACTGATATACATGATGCTAAGCTTTCCAGAGAATTGAATGATGCTGAAGCCCTGAAATACACACTTTTATATAGATCGTTACTACAAAATATCTGAAGTGTCATTTCTTTCTCTTAAATTCGGCATAGCATTTATTTGGTAGCAATAGATGGAACATTTTACTGCCAAACTTCAGAGTGTATCTAGCAGACAAGCAGTCCAGAAGCCAATTGGAGGCTATAGACTTCTATTACCTTGAAGAGTTGGTGTCACTTAAATATTGTTTTACTGGGAGTTACGTCCCTAAGAATTTTATATTTATTTACAAAATTCACACCCACTTGATACACCCAAGTATTGTCATATGAAACCGGTTTAATTTGTCTGACTTGTATTCTCAGTTTCGTGTAATTTCTAGCTTGACTGGTTTGGAATGAAATATCTTCTTGGGACAGCTACCTCCTTTTAAATCAAAGAATATTGAAAAAATATTACAAATTCTATCAATCATATCAGCAGCAATTGAAGATCATAGTCTCCTGGGAAGTCGAGGAGTTGACGACGTATTAGGTAGAAAGAGTGTATATTCACACTTTGACATGTATAAGGCCAATTTCCACTGAGGCATCAGTCCTGCTGAGCATTTCAGAACTGTGATATTATGTTCATAAGCATAGATGAGTCAACAGATACTTGAATCTTTGTGTTTTATGTAAACTGAAACTCTAGTTAAGTCTTGCATCTATAGCTTATTTGTAGTTGTGCATTAATTTTTTGTTAGCGATTGATATTATTTGAGCATGGCTTTATTCTGTATAGCTAGAAACTCTTATTAACGTATTTGACATCCTCAAGTCTTGCACACGAAGAGCGAAGAGATTCAAGTAATTCTGGTAAACATGAAAAACAAATCAATATTGCTTTTAAACTTTCTGCATATAAGTCTTACAATACTATTGTCTTTCCTATTTCTATTCATGATTTTATTTTGAGATTGTATATCTGTTTGACATCCAAAGCCATTTGACAACAAATACAAAGATACCTCAAGAACCTTTGGTAGGGTAGCTGGCCTGTAAGGTAATGCCACATATACCATGTTTTTTTGAATAACCCCGCTTCATTTTGACATATCCACCGTCACCCCAACCAATTCCCCATGAGTTTTTCACTAGCCAATATTCAACACCACTTTCTTCACCGTATCCCACAATTGTAACCCCATGGTTAAGGTATGATCCACAGTAGCCAGTGAAGACCCCACTAGAGTACAGTTGAAACTGGTATCCTTTAGCATCAATGCCTACTGATACTGGTTGAGTAGCTACTGCAGCTTGTAATGCCATCTCATTTCGTGGAGGTATACGTTCATAGCCGCTTATTTTCCCTGATTTATTTTTTGCTTTGGATTTGTCACATATGCCACCTTTCCCTTGATAAGGATAATCCTTTTCTGTAGTTATGCCACCATTCTTTATTATAAACTCATATGCTTTTTCCATGTAACCTCCAGCACAACCGTGGTTACCTCTATCACAGTCCACAAGTTCCTGTACAGATAATGCAGTAAGCTCTCCAGTTTTGATTTTGGTGATGCCTTCTATTGCTGCTACTGCAGAGAATGCCCAGCAACTGCCTATGATCAAAGGTAAACACTCAAATCTATGTATGTTTTTTAAAGAAAAAACTGCGCAAGGTGTGTGTAACTTAACAAGCATGATGATTGCCTTAATCTTGAAATTGTATCACATTAATGGCAAAGTTTAAATGTCGCAAATAACTAGAAAACACAAAAGAGAGATATTTTTACCACAATCTCCTTGTTTTTTGACTAAAGTCACTGCACCTTCCTTTCTCCAATCTATGCTAGAAGGCAGCACAGATTTATTAAACGTGTTTCGATATTGTTTATGTGAATGCCTTTGGCTTTTGTAACCTAAGTAGATAGACTGAAACTCTTGGTTAGTCATGTCTGCAAATTGATTGTCAATGAGCTTGTATGTGAGATTCTGAGAATTGGTGAACTGGATAAGCTGAACGTTGGACTCGTAGATTCCGAACCGCATGTTCCATTCATCTCTGTTTTCATATCTCCGCCCATATCTGTTCATCCAATTGTTGAACCTCTTTTCCATCCGTGCTGTTTCATTACTCGTTCTCTGCATGCCTGCATTTGAAGAAACAAACAGGATACACATAAACACAATAGTTAATGAATAATTTCGTGTTATGGTTGGAATACTCCTCATTGTTAAAGGATATAGGGATTTGGACAATGAATTATGATTGTTACGATGATTCTGCCTGTGAAAACAGTAATTATACATGCTATACAGATGCCTGTTTATGTAGAATACGTATCTTTGTGTGAATTCAGTTGGGTTCATGCTTTCTTTTCCTTGTCTGATTACCCTATTTCTGTTGCTGAGGCAAGTTTGTTGTGTATCCTTTCTTTTAAGACAAAAACTTGTGTACACTATGTACAACTCATGTGTATTTTTCATGTAAGACTGATATTCATGTATGCAATAAATTAAATTACCGCGTTTGTCTTTTTTTTTTTTTAAAGAAGTAAATATACTTATCTTGTTTCAATTTCACAGTATTTTGTTTCAATAATTGATGCTATGTAATACCGTATCATTACCAATAAAGTAAAACATAGTATTAAAATGGATCACATGTGGACTTTTATGACTTCTTTGTTTTTCTATCTACCTATTCGAAGCTAAGGAATCTCATTGCTTCAACCAGTTGCAGTTGTCCATCATTTTCTGTGAAAGTGATAGTTGTACCCAGAAATTGAAATCAAATGAATAAAAGGTGATTAATTGTTGATAGCTTAATGACACATTTATTTACATTTTAAAATCTTAGTCCTTTTTTTTTTTTTTTCACCCACAGCTTAATGCTATCTTCATTTAGGCATAATTTTAATAAGTACAGTTGATATTGCATTATAAAACGGTGCTTAGTTGGGAGATGTTAATGGAAGAAGTAGGTTTACCCAGACATTTTTTTTTTTTCCAACAGTCAACTTTATTCACCTCAATAAGTTTCTCAATGCTCCACCTATTTCGTAATAAATGATGTTTTAGAGATTAAATTTATTTTTAATAAATTGTCTTTAGCTTTTTTTTTTTTCACATAGTCTTTTCAGATTTACCCCATTAGTATCCCCAAGTAATTTATATTTTTTAAACTCAGGAAAATAATATTGGAGATAGAAAGATCCAGGGCTGTTACAATATGGTACATTTCAAAGTATTATTTTTAAATTTGTACAATATGTAAAAGAATAACTCTATTATTCAATTCATATATATTCTATTATATAAAATTTTGTATTAATTTAAAAATAGTGTTTTAAAAATGCATTAATCTAAAATCATTCCAAAGATGGAATTAGGGATAAATAAGACAATTTTATACTCCATCTATTCATTAAAAATATGCATATTTTTTTGCACGTGTTTTAATGCAACATGTCGGAGAATATTTTGGGAATTGTGAGGCCTGTTTAAGAATAAAATGAATATTTTTTGAAAGTATTCATTTTATTCATAGATGGACCTTACAATATGATATACTTTCTAAAATATTTACTTTATTTATAACCTTATAATATAACAAAATATTTTCGACATATTGCATTTGCACAGAAAGGTGCACATTTTTAATGGACGGAGGGAGTATTTCTTAATATATGAAATTACAAGTTTTCTAAATTGACGTTTATTATGAAGTGGAGGGAGTCACTTATTTTAATTTATTGGTCGGAACAAACGCAATTGAAGTGCTTATTTTTTAAAAAGTTAAACAAAATACTACTGAAAAGTTACACATGTTATAGTTTAACTTTTCAGTGATAACATGTGTAACTTTTCAGTAGTATTTTGTTTAACTTTTAAAAAATGAACTTTTGTTACACCGTGTAACTGGTGCATATAAGACTAATCCAATAATATAATACTCTCTATCTAATTTTATTAGATCTATTTTTATTATATTTTGTAATATATTGAAGGGTATTATAAGATATAATTGTGAAGTTTATTTTTAAATAAAATATCCTGCGATATTATTAAAAATAACGGTAAAATAATAAATGTAATAAAATTGGCAGATGGATTATATTTTTCTCAAAATTATAAACTGATTCGGAAAGTTGTTTATGAAGGCAGGAAACACGCCTTTAGTCTAAAAGATGATTTTCCAAGTTTAAATCTATTAATGGAGAATATGAAAATGAAGTGGATAGACCTGAAATGTGACTAAATTAACGAAGAATGTACCTAACTCAGATGTTCGCATGAAATATGATAATCATATTAAAATAATGCCTCAATATTAAGGCGTTGAAGAGGAAACTGCGGGTCATTCAATTTTTCATTAACTTATTCAACAAATTACTAACTAAAAAAAAAAAAAAAAATTGGGGTGGGAGTGAGGGTTCAACAGAATGCTTCATCTCTCATCCATACATAATTTATTATAATCAAGTGGAAAAAAACAAACTTAGGCAACAATTATGATTAGTGCCTTGTCACAACAACTATATTAACTTTCAGGCTACATTTGGATGGGTGGATTTGAAATCCATAAATTTCACACATAAATAATTACTTTTTCCAAGTGAGTTAGATTTCATTTGGATTGATGGATTTGAAAGTGAATGGATTTTAAAAAAATACATGTAAAAAGATATATATTTTGAATCACAAATTGTAAAGAGATGAGAGAAAAGAAAAAAAGTAGAGGAAAGATAGAGATGGAAGGGTAGAGTGGAGAGATTTCACAAATGACATAGTTTTGATGAGGATTTAAAATTCCTTCATTTTGAACATAAATCCAAATCTAAGTATTTGTAAATTTACCTAATTTACTTGGAAGACGTGGTTATATGTGTGTGAAATCCACATATTTCAAATCCACTTATCCAAATGGAGCTTAGGTGAATTTATAAATACTTAGATTTGAATTTATGTTCAAAATAGAGAAATTTTAAATTCTCATCAAAACCACGTCATTTTTTAAATCCATTTTCTATACTCTTTCATCTCTATTTTTCCTCTGCTTTTTTTTCTTTCCCTTCTATCTCTTTACAATCCATAATTTGAAATATATAACTTTTTACATGTATTTTTTTTAAATTCATTTATTTTCAAGTTCATCCATTCAAATGGAGCCTAGTGTGTATACATATTAAAATTTTGGTACTACATGCACTTAAATTTTAAGCTTAATTTTTATTTTAATTAATTTTTTGAAGCATACAGTAGTACACGCAACTATTTTTTAATTAAAATATTATTAAATTTTTATGTATTATTAATTACTTTTTAAAAATTATTTCTTGGAATATTACTGCTTAGAATTTTTTTTTTTTTTAAATCTAAATGTGCTTATATATAACATTAGTGTGTATTTTGCTTAGGTCTCAGCGGCTGGCCTATTTTAAATGTTTCTGTTTTTAATAATAACGAAGCTGGATATTTCTATTTGCCTTATCAACTAACGTGGCTATTTATCTAGAACTTAATTAAATTGGGGTTTCAAATAAAACATTGAGGAGTGAGTCTCTAGAAATTCGAGTTTACGTAAACTTATATTACTGTTATATATAATTATTATCACTGTTATTTATATATACTATCACAATTATAAAAATATACTTGATTTTTCTTAACAGTAATACTATATATGTATAACATTGATAATATATACACATAACAGTGATAATTGACAAAATCAAATTCACCGTAAACTCAAATTCATACAATTATTTTTATCAAATTTCGTATATGACTTTTATGTAGTAAAATCATGGATGTAAATGGCAGTCGCCGAGACCGCCTAGGCGGGCCGCCGACGCCAAGGTCAAATCGCCGAGAAAAATTCGCCAACAGATTTAGCACTGCCGAGATCGCCTAAACAGCCGCTGAGACCGTCTTGGCACCGCCTAGATGATCATTACTCTTTTTTTTATTTCATCTTAAAAGTTAAAACTTAAAGTAAAAAATAAAAACTAATTTACTAATAAATGAAAGTTTAATTGATCTACTTCATAATTTATTCGTTCTGACACCAATGGAAACAACTTCGAGGGAGGAGAGAGAGGGAGGGAGAGAGAGAGAGAGGGGACACATGCCCCTACATGTGGGTATAGTTTAGAGACAAAGTAAAGAGGGAATTTGGGCGTGCAAACATTTCACATGGGTAGACATGATCCTTTTCTACTACCCCTCACTTTCCACAGCTCATCCCTCCAAAAATACCCTCACCTCAGCTGCTTCCATCCACATCCCCCATATATATATATATATATATATATATATATATATATATATATATATATATATATACAAACCCCCAATCATTCACAATACGCGTATTTCTACTTTCTTAGTATTATTCTATTCTATAAAACACGACACGCTATTTCATGTTATTAATTGTTCCATAATTTTCGTCCTAATTCCAATTTAATTATATCGAGTACTACAGTACAGACATACACAAAAAATGACATGTTACAACACAACGGTACACATTTTTGATACCTCCCTACTTCTAGCTAGATTAATCGTGTAATGTTGTTAATTATTGATAATTGTTAATTTGTTCACCTGTTTTTAATTGCCATTATTTTAAAACTGTCAAATTAACCTGTATTTGTTTATGTGTAACAAATTTAGTATTTAAAATAAACTAGAAAGGTGATTTTATTGAATTGAAATGAATTTTTAAATTTCTTTTATTCTTCTTTTCTCTTCGATTTTTTATTTTATTTTATTGTGAGGTGAATAAAGGTGAACACCTATTTACAAAAGAGGGGATAAAAATCTTTTTTCTTTGCATTATCATGTGCTGCACTTTGTTGTGAGTTAAATAGTATATTTGGATTGATGGAGTAAGATAATTAGTAATGTAAGATAATTTTATTTTGAATATTTGGATTGCAAGATTAATAAAAGGGTTTATATTTTTATATACCCAATAGTTGTCACATTTTTTAATTCGGTCCACACGTTTCATAATTTTTTAAATTGGTCCTATACGTTGACAATTATTTTGATTTTAGTACATTTACATGTTACAATAGGTTGTGTAGCCGGTTGTCTCCACCTAGAAATATAATTTAATTTGCATTTGATTTTATATGTATTAACTGTGTAATTAATTTAATTTAATTGTTATTTTAATTTCATTGAGAATCATTTTCATTGGGTGAGACTTATTAAGATAGGTCGGGCTTATTAAGGGGGTGAGTCTTGAGTATAATAAAATGAGTCTGACTTATTAATACAATTTGGAATCATTTTCATTTGGAGATCGAGAACCAAAATCAGGAGCAGCTTCTACAAAATCAGGAGAATCAATTCGTCAATTTTCATTTGTAGCAACCGTAGCTCCATTTCAAGAGAAGGAAATCGTTCGGGTTTCAAAAATGTCGTCCACCACTTATTCATTCTCCATAGCACGACGTAATTACACTCTCTCTTCATTGTGAGGTGGAAGCTCAAATACGCACCTCTTGGACTGAAGAAAATCTGGGTCGAAGGTTCTACAGGTGCAAAAGATGGATTGATTAGTTTTGATACAATCTATTTTTACAGCGTATTTTGAAACCCAGGTGGAAACATCCAGTTACACAACCTATTGTAACCGGTAAGTGTATTAAAATCAAAATAATTTTAAACGTATATGACCAATTTCAAAAAGTATAAAACAGGTGGACCGAATTAAAAAATGTGACAACTTATGGGGCATATAAAAATATAAACCCTTAATAAAAAGATAAACAATTAACAATTTTGCCCTCTATATTATAAACAAAAATAAAGTGAATTATGGTTCTCCTTTTCAATATAAGAGAAGCATTTTAGTAAAGATAAACACAATTGATTATTATCATACTTCTTCCCTAAAATAATATTATCTTTCATTCATAAGATAATTGAATTTTAGTTTTAGACTTTTTATTAATCTTGGGCTTTTATCCATTAAATCAAACATCAAATTAGATAAGATAATTTAACTTATCTTAGCTTATCTAACGAACCAAATGAGACCTTAGTTGATACCGATTAGTTTAAATGGCTTGATTTGATGTGCTTTTCTTTGTTCCATTCTTACGAGATATCAATTTCGATATTATTTGATTTTACCAATTCTCTTGATTTTCCATCATTTTGGTGTAATATTATGTTATAATATCTTTCAATATACGGTAAGTCACCATTTTAAAGGGCTCTCAGAAATCCCCTTGTGTTTTGTTCATTCATGTTTCTGCCTTGGAAGTGAACGAAGCACGATAATATTTCGATACCAAACTTTTAATTTAAACGACTTAGATAATCTTTACTCGTATTAAGAATAGAGCTCGCAAATTGGGCCGGTCGGTCGGATCAAACTATATTCATGAGCTGACTAGGTCCATTTTTAGATCGGGCCAATAAAAGTTAAGTCAAACCCAGTCCAATCTTGTCCACGAGCTAATGAATCAACTCGCCTCATTTTTTTATTTTAATAATGAATTTAAAAAATTATATATACATAGGTCACCATATTTTTACAATCCACAAATTAATAACAAGTAATAACACTAGTAATATAAAATAGAATAAAACCACAAATTTGAACATAAATTAAAATAAAAATAAAGGTCACTAATCATAAATATCAAATACGTACGTAAAATCCTAATAAAATTAAAAGCAACTCATAGCTTCATTATTCAAAGTAAAAAAACATATATATATATATATATATATATATATATATATATATATATATAAAAGTTTTTAATGTCCTAAATTATTTAGTATCTCAATCATCATCATCATTCACAATATTATAATGTATCTCTTCCCTCGTTGATTGAGTGAGTTTTTGAGAAATAGACCGCAGAATATTTAAAGAACAGATTAATATATTGAAATTATTGATTCACGTATATACTTAATAATTCATAGTTTTATGTATGTATATTTATATTCATATTTACATAGGTTGCCTTTGGATTGGAGAATTTTCACGTAGATTTAATTTGAATCCGTTATTCTCATATTGTATAGATTTTTTATTTTTTCTTTTGGATTTTTAATGAATAGTGAATAAGAGGTTCAGGTACACATCAATACTATGCGTACGTAAACCATGCATTAATAAATAAATATAAACTAATTAAAAACATGAGATTAAAATTCATATATTTAGAAAAAAAGGATTAAAGAAGGTTCCCAACACATGGTATTGCCATATATATGACACGCCAAACGCGACTTTATCAGTCCAGCAATTGCTATGTACAGAGTACTGTCCTTGAGGATTAATACACACACATGACATGACATGATCCATCTCCATTCTATTTTACACCCACACTCATATATATATATATATATATATATATACGTATGTTTCAACACGCACTAATGTTTGTTTATGCTACAAAAATTAAACAAATAAAAAGATTTCAATTTTTTTCAATAAAAAGATTTAAATGAGGACAAAATTATTCCATAATTTCAGGCTTTACGAGTGAAGAGGACTGTAGAGAGATTAAATAAATAAATAGATTTCACAATTCTTTATATATTCCGACTTTTAAATAAGGCGAAATTTTTTTCAATTCCCAACTGCCCTTCTTTTATATTTTTTATTAATTGGGTAATCTTTTTATTTGATCTGCTCAGACTGGTCTTTCTATTATATTACCTATAATTAATCTTGTGTTTGATCTGCTCCGATCTATTACAGTTAACTCCCTTTTGTTCTATTACACTTAATAAAAGTGTACAAACACAATTTATAAAATATGTTGATAAGTTCATCTTATATAAAATTTAAAATTGTGAAGAAATCCGAAATTAATTATTTCATTTATATTAAAATCTAACTTCTCTTTTACTCGTGGACTCCGATCTACTCTTTGGGGGAGACATAAATATGTGTAGAATTATTTTTTATGGGATATGATTTAGTTTTTAGGGATGAACCAAAAAGTCTAGCTATACATGCACATAATAGTTTTGTTTCATCTAAAAGTTGGGGTTGGTAAAAAAAGATGAAATCAATTTAATTATTTATTTTAATATTATCTAACAAAAGCGAATTACCAATTAAGTAATCTTGATTAGTTCATTGTTTACTAAAACAACTGAACACGACCCAGCTTTGAAAACTCTAGCTAGCCTGTATCAATTAACTAGTATGTCATAATTTTTCACATATGTACGAAGAAGGGTTGTCACAAATTCCATAATCCAAAAATTAATATGGCTTGTGATTGTCCAAAAACTCGAGCTAGCTAGCTCTATAATTTCAGTTTAAACGATTAATTAATTGCACTAGTGTAATATAATCTCTATGACTTGCCCATGGTAAGAGATTGAAATTAATTTAATTTTAGAATAAAAACACATAATATATATTATATATATAATGTGCGTGTTTTGTGGGATTAATACCAAAATCGTTCCATAACTTTTTCACTTTTCCGATTTGGTCCCATAATTATGTAATGTTTCAATTTAGTCCCATAAAATTCAAATCTAACCAATTTAGTCCCATAACTATGTAATATTTCAATTTAGTCTCATAACAATTCAAATCTAACCAAATTAGTCCAATAACTATGCAATGTTTCAATTAAGTCCCATAACAATTCAAATCTAACCAAATTAGTCTCAAGTCAACGGAAATGACATAAACAAATTTGGGACTAATTTGGTTAGATTTAAATTGTTATGGGACTAAATTGAAACATTACATAGTTATGAGACTAAATTGAAATATTACATAATTATGAGACTAATTTGGTTAGATTTGAATTGTTATGGAACTAAATTAAAACATTACATAGTTATGAGACCAAATCGAAAAAGTTGAAAAGTTATGGGATGATTTTAGTATTAATCCCGTGTTTTGTAGAATAAATTATAGCGTTCCTTTTTTTTTTTTTTAATGATTACTATGAATATTTTCAGCTGCACATTCACTCTTCCACTTAAAATATATAAATAATAATTTCAGTATGAATTAATACAATTATATATATATATAACAATTAAAAATAATATATTAATTCATTCAATCAATCAATCTTGCAAGTCTGATGAACCCGAATAAGGTTTAGATTGGAGCCCCACTTTGCAGAGAGACTGGGGGGGTTGAATGATCCAACGGTTTCGAAGGGGGTTGATGAAAAGAGAGGAATGTTGTTTGAAATGTCTAAATAAATAAATAAAGTCTCTACAACATTAATTGTACTGCTTAATTTAAATATATTTTTAAATAAATAGAATTATTTTTAGCGTATATTTAAAATTATTTATAATGAAGAATTTCAATTATACTCCCTCGGTCCATGAAAATTAGTCCACGTTGCTTTAAATAGCCGTCCACAATAAATAGTCTACTTACCCTAAATGGAAAATTTTCAATCATTATTTTTATTTTTTTATACACATATATTCACTTTTACACATCACATCAAATACTTTATTAATAATTAACACTTCTTTATACTAATACACTCACTTTTACACATCAACATCAACTTTTTCTTAATAACCGTGCACAACTAAGGTAGACTAAATATCATGGACGGAGGGAGTATATTTTTAACAAAAATAATATAAGTATCTAAAAATATACTTCCTCTGTCCCAGAGGAACTTGCAAGTTTTTTTTTTTTGATGTCCCAAAGGAACTTGCAAACCCAACAAAGGAAACTCTTTTATAAACTTCACACTCACAATATTTATATATTTACACAAAATGCCATTACTTTTTCACTTTTTGGACCCACATTACACTCAATTCAACTAACTTTTTCACTTTTCATATAAAATTTTAGCAAATTAACCCTCAAAATACTTTTTTTTTACTTTATTCAAATTTTATTCTTAATTTGTATGTCTCTCCCCCTTGTAAATTGCCCTTGGTCGGAGGGAGTATTTAATATGTCTAACATAAATAATGAGAGGTAGCATAGGAGGAGGAGGGCACGTGGTTTCTGATTCCCACTCACTCATTTATAAACTACTGACTTCTTTCCAGAGATACCGTTGGGACTCAACCTCCCCCCCAACCAGCTGTTGATAGCTGTCCTAATCTTCCCCCCATGTGACCCCACCAGCATATACACTAATATTAATTATATATATATAAATTCAAATATCCCAATACTATCAATTTTGAAATATAATTTTATTACAAGTAAATTAATTTGAATGTAACTTTTAAATTTCCTATATATTTTTACATACGTATTTTAATTAATCTTTAACATTATTATTATTATTATTATTATTATTATTGACAACATATTTTATCAGGGTCACAATTCACTGCATATATATACATCCAATCCATGTGAGGTACTCTCTTTCCATTTTAAATGAAGGATAATGCAACTATAAGTTGTGAATGTGATGATGATGTTGTTGTGGCTATCTTCTTTTCTTCAATTATTTATTTATACTATTTGTTTACAATATATTTGCATGTGGGTGTGTGTATGTATATATGTATATATATATAAAAGGGCCTTTGTGGTTACATATTGTAGTTTGGTTCAATTTATATATACGTCACATTACATTATATAGTGGGGTTGCCTCTACTTTACTATCAATTAACATGGCTCAATTACCTCCAAAAGTGCCTAGCATCACCACCCCAAGCTGGCCGGACTTCTCCGGTCACCACAAAATGGACGCCGGATCGCCGGCCAGCCACCACTGGGTCGACGAGTTCCTCGACTTCTCCTCCTCCCGCCGCGGCTCCCACAGGCGGTCCATGAGCGACTCCATCGCCTTCCTTGAGGCCCCCATGGTGGAGGAGTGCCGGAGATCCTCCGCCGGCGGCAATGGCGACTTCGAGAGGTTCGACGATGACCAGCTCATGTCCATGTTCAACGACGACGTCGTCGTGGGGGGGCCCACGTCGTGCTCGAACCCCTCCTCTCCCTCCGACCACAACAGCATCAACGACGTCGACGGGCCGTCGGATCATCTAAACCAGATGCAGGTGCAGCCCAAGAGCGAGCCCGAGGAGGATGACAGCTCATGCAAATCCGAGGGATACAATTCTCTACATGCAACCGCATCGGAAGACAAGATTGTTGACCCAAAAAGGATCAAGCGGTAATTCATTTAATTTAATTTGCATGAGATATATATATGAGAATGAATGAATAATTGTAATTAAATAATTAAAATTTTCAATTATTAGAATATTGGCAAACCGGCAATCTGCACAGAGGTCGCGAGTGAGGAAATTGCAGTACATATCTGAGCTAGAACGCAGTGTTACTTCACTTCAAGTATGCGAATTGTTTGTACCACATGATGCATTAATTAATGCATGTTTTGTACTCTCTCTCTCTCTCTATTTTAATTTTTTACTTTTCAATCATATATAAAATTAATTAAATATTGGGAATTCTAAAGTAAAAATAGTTAATATATTTTGTTGAATTCATGTGAAGGCTGAAGTTTCAGTGTTATCTCCAAGGGTAGCTTTTCTGGACCACCAGCGACTTGTACTAAATGTTGATAACAGTGTTCTCAAGCAAAGAATAGCAGCTTTAGCTCAGGATAAACTTTTTAAAGATGGTAAGTCAGTATAATTTCTTTTTATTACTTTTCGAAATAATTAATTAGTATTTATGTGTTTCCAATTTGCCATATTAATTACAAACATTTTTTAGGTGCATTCTAACTGTACTGCATGGGACTACTCCTTTTAAAACCAAATTCTTATGTATGTATTTCATAAATATTAATTAATTTGTTTCAATTAGTTGCATGTAGATTAAAATAATATCAGAAGCAAAAAAAAAAAAAAAGACAGATATTTATTCACATGGCTATATTTTATTGGGTGAAAATTTTGGTCTATGAAAATATTTTGAGCATATATAAAAAATGTCGTATTCTTGAATTATTTTGTAATTTTCTTATAACATAATACATATTTCTAATTTTCCAAGTAGCACCTATTAGGTCGATATCTCCACATGCACGAAAATACATATGAAGAAAAACAAAAAAAAATATATATATATGTATACATAAAAATAAAATTCAAGATTCCTCTCATATGACCGATCAGATCTTAATACAAACTTTAATAACAAGTAACTACTGTTAAGATCCAAAATCATATACATATATATATATATATATATATATATATTTGGGTTTCTGATATCATCAATGGTCCATACATCGACCTAGCAGATGCCAATATAATAAATGTGACAGCACCTTGCCACTCCCATTTTTTGATTGATTATTAAATATACACATATAATTATATATATAGTTGGGAGTAAAAATAAAATTTGGACTTTAGTATTTTACTCAACTTTTACGTTTGTTTATATTTCTGACAGTAATTAGATGTTAATTAAAGATTTTAATTACTACATTGAAACGTGGAACATAAACTACCAAGATTCATGCTTTATCATGTGAGGAGGATGGAGTATTGATTTTGATGTGATAACAATTAAATCCCTAAATAATTATGGGCCTTAATTATACTCATTTATTTTCTAAATAATTAATGTCAATTTTAATTATTAGCCCATCAAGAGGCATTGAAGAGGGAAATTGAGAGGCTGAGGCAAATATACTACCAACAGAATTCGAAGAAGATGGAGAATAATGGTACGGTCCCAAAATCACCATCAAGAGTTACTGACACTTCTGCAGAGAAAGAGCAATTAGCTTGCAACTAATTAATTAATCTCACTATTATTCTAATTAATTAAGGTATGTGCTTATTATTAAACTATTTACTTGCATTTTTTATATGTTTCGATTATTCCCTCCGTCCCGATATATGTCTTTCGTTGATTTTAGTGTAAAACATAATTAAAACAATAATAAAAAATTATGAATAGTAATTTTCAAAAAAAATAAAATATATACATATATATATATATGTGAGAAAAGTACAAATTGAAATAGAGGGAGATTATTTTTAAGTAGGTCTTCACTTAAACTCTTCTTTTTAGTTTCGTATATTCATCCATACGAAGTGTTAATGTTTAAAGAATACTTGAAAAAAAAGTTATTCACGGAAATTGAGTTCATATAATTTTTTTGAACAGGTATTGTGTGAAAATATTCATGATATACTTATCATGAAATTGTATTAATGTATCAAATATCTGGTCAAGTGTATCAAAATATTCATCAGGTGTATCAAAAGTTGAAGTCAATATATAAATTTTATTGACTTCAACTTTTGATACATCTGGTTAAATGTTTGATATTTTAAAACTTGTTCATGATAAGTTTATCATGAATTGTTTTCATACAATACTTTGCCAGTTTTTTTTTACCAAACTTGCTTAATTATTTCCTTTGCTGCTATTTAATATAAAAAAACATTGTGAAAAATATAATCTCCCATTGCGCAGGAACAGTGCTACTTAATTCCCAGTAAAAGCAGGCTTGCAAATTCTTTGATGTGAAGCAGATTATAAGGTGGCCAAACGACCAGTAATCATGTTCACAAAATAAGAAGCCCTTCTTTTTTTGGGCTTAGGAAAATTCTCTTTTCTCTATTAAATAATTTCTGAAGCTTAGGGATGAGTGTGTGGTTATCTTGTTTATTCTTTATTTCCTTTTTTGTCATCATATTTATTCTTTTAAAACTTTGTCAGTTTCTTGTAGAAAATCAGTTGCTGGTCAATTGATCCCATGAGTTTGTGTTGGGATGTATGCTAATATTGTACTACTTAAAGAAGTGATTGTCAGGTTGATTAATTTGTCAGAACAATGGCCCTTGTTCTGTCACTTAATTACTAAGCTTTTTCTTTTCAAGATTAGAATTAAAGAATTCCATTTGTAAATATATTCATCTTGCCTTTTATTTATTCATGTTTTTACTGAAAGGTGTTATTTGTTCGAATATTATTCAAACTAATTAATAATTTGCACCAATAAATTCTCCATTACAAGTGCAAGATTTTATTTATTATTTAGCAAGAGGCGATAATAATACTTTAAAAAGAAAATATATTACTAATATTATTTACATAAGCGTTTCGTAATTTAATGAAGCAAATCTCTGCATAATTTTTTTAAAAAATATAGACTAATCTACAGTCTCAAGACATTAAAAAGTAAAGAAAAAGATAATGAGACTCAACAAGGACTAGTCAAAATACTTGTCTAGAGGATGCGACGAAAAACATTTTATATTGAAGTTGACGCTACACAAATTCCAAATATCAAGTACATTAGCATCGATAAGTGATGAAGTTGGATAAATTTTACCTATGTAATATTATTAGATTTTATTTATTTTGAAGGATGGAATTTTTTATCGTCCCATGATCGGGATATATAATCCTAAAAATTTCAATTTTGGGCGGATGACGAATCCCACCACAATACGTGTGATTATTCAATTTTCATGGCAAAGTATATAGTTAATATGTGATTTATATGTGAACAGTTTAAAGGATATGAATTGAAAAGTGTTTACTGTTATCATTAAAAAGAATAGTTATTTTTCGATTAAAAAATATTACAAATTAATTTATGTGTGGATAAATTTCATGCTATGTAAACTCTTATTTCAATATAGTATATGATCGTAAAAATCCTTCAATCAATAAAGTAAAATCAATTAAATCTGCATCTACTCTTCAGAAGAAAGGTTGCGAATAACTTATTGTTAGATGCCCCCCACAGTATTCCGGCAACAGTTGTGAACGATGACAAAGTGAACGGAAAAGGCAACGACAAAAGAGGTGACAGCTTCTCTCTCTCTCTCAGTTTTCTTGACCATATTCTGGATCAGCTGGATTTTATTGGCTTTGGCTCAGTTCTTGTTGGGGTTCCCTACGTCCAGATACAATTTTATGGGATTTGTTCA
Source organism: Prunella vulgaris (assembly GCA_026898435.1). NCBI lineage: Eukaryota > Viridiplantae > Streptophyta > Magnoliopsida > Lamiales > Lamiaceae > Prunella > Prunella vulgaris. The sequence continues at coordinate 1,231,587 of JAPKLY010000017.1, read as the reverse complement.
TGGCTATTATTTCGTGAAATTTTTTTTTTTTTTTGTCTCAACGGGAATTTTTCAAAGTTGTTACTATGAGACCTTCAACAATTTTTTATATGATTTATTATGATATTGAGAGAGACTACGGGAATCTTCAAAGAGTAGGTCTTTTGTGAACTCGTATAACTGTTATGTGTAATCAACATATCTATTATTCATATATATTATCACTGGTATAAACATATACTTTATTTTTTAACAGTGATAGTGTGTGTGCATAACAGTAACAGTGAATATACATAATAGTGATAACAGTGATAATTGAAAATCCGAGTTCACGGGTTCATAAAAATTTTTGTCATCTTGAGTCGAATTGTTCAAATTAGAATTTACAGACACTTCGGACTCCCCCCTCCCTCTCTCTCTTCTCTTATGATCTCCGACAGAGAGATGAACAAATAGAGTGTTGACCATCTAGAGGTCTTACAAAAGATCATGAAATTTTAGTGTCTCTGCAAACTTGCAGTAGCTATGGCAACTACAGAAGAGGTGATATTGTGACGGAGTGCAGTGGGTTGAGGTTTGAGAAGAAAATGATTTTGTAAATTATTTGGAGGGTTAATTATGAATTAGAATTTAATCTCAACCCCTTATTTCGTTACACTTTATCATATCCAAGTTAATCCTTGTTTCCAAAGTAAATGGAGCCTAAAGAGATATACCCTTATGTACATATAAACAGAACACTAATCAGCTGCAAAAAAAAAAAAAAAAACGATTTAAACTTAAACAATAAACAACATACCAAGTTCGTCAACAAAACGAACCCAGAACACAAGAGTAACAGGAAACTACAATCACATAACCTGATTCTTTTTTCTTTTTTTTTAAAAATCTGAGAGAATAGAAATGAATTTCATTAGAGAATCGCTATAGTTTCTTCAACCACCATCAGCCTTTAGAAAATCCTCTCTACCCAGTATATCAAGCCTGATAGCTAAAACAAATAACCTATATCTCAACAGTTACCTTCAAGAATTTCTAATGGTAAACGAATTTTGTACCCCAGGGCAAGAAAGAGGTTGGTAAAATGGGTAGAGAACCACATAATGATCCATTAGACTCTTTTTTTTAAGGCAATGGACCAGTGACGAGTAAGAGAGGGTGTGTTTAACTTCTTCCTTCATTTTCAGACAGGAGTAGATATGGTAATACTACATTATATGTTACACTAACATTCTAAATGCAAGGCAAAGAAACATAAAGGATTCAGTAGTACAGGTCAAACAGGGGAAACCAGCGAAACAGAGGTCAAAAAACACGAGATGATCAAGAACTACAGCAACATCATACTTCTCAATATCATATAACCGACTAATCATAGTGCTCCACCAAAAACTTCTACTTAAGGATCAAGATCAATAGAAACTACCAAGTAAGATCATCAGCAATTCAAAAGTTAAGCAGCAGGAGCACATCCTGGACGAGTATGCATCATAAAATGGACAAAATGGTACATTTACATCAGCATCAATGAGCAAACCTAAGTATTACCAGATCGAAAGTAAGGGATCAAGAGAAACAATTACTCATTTAATAGAGGTTCTGCAGCTTCAGGCGCTTTTTCATCAGTTTCAGGATCTAGTAGGGGCTCTGAAGCTTCAGGCAACTTTGCTTCTGCTTCTGGGATTTGTTGAGACTTGGGTACTTCAAGCACTTTTTCTTCAATTTCTGGATTTGGTAGAGGTTCAGAAACTTCAGCCACCTTTTCTTCAGATTCTGGATTTGGTAGAGGTTTGGAAACTTCAGTCGCGCTTTCTTCAGATTCTGGATTTGGTAGAGGTTTGGAAACTCCAGCCACCTTTTCTCCGGGTTCCAGAATTGGTAGAGATTCAGAAACTTCAGCCACTTTTTCTTCAGTTGGTAGGAGTTTTCTTTTTGCATACAATGAAACAAGCCCTTTACCATCAACCTCAAGTCCTGTCAACTTCTTATCCAACACATTCACCCTCTCAATATACATACTAAACTTATCATCAAGATCCTCTTCCATTTCCTTTAAATTCTGTTCCAGAGCTAAGCATTTCATCTTATATTCCTCCTCTTGTTTCTTACGAAGCTTCTCTAGTTCAGGAGCAGTCAACATAAGACCCCCTTCTCCAGTATCCTTGTAAGTTGATTCTTCAGCAAGATTAGCTCGTTCCCTGTATTCTGCAAATGACTTTTGGACATCCTTCAAAGCCTTCCTATATCCATCCAGCACACCTGCCATTAAATATAATTCACGTTCAAGGCGGAAAATTTCCCTATCCTTTTTCTGGGTCTCTTCCACTCTGGTCTTGTGCAAGTGTTCTATCATAGAATCCCGTTTCTGCACTTCATCAAGCAAGATCTGTTGGTTCACATTTGACTGTACCATGGTATGTTCCTTATCCATGAATAACGCCTTGGCTCTATCAGCCATTTGTGCAATTTGATCCATGCACGTTCCAAAATCTAGAGGCTTATTGTCCCAGGAATCATTGATCCTCAATCTCTTGTTGCTGTCAACAGTGGAATGATGCGAGATACCATTGTCATGTTCAAGCGCACGCTTACCTGAATTGTTGAAGAAAGAGGGAGCAGAAGACAAGTGCTGCATATCACCCCTAACATTCATGGGCGATGGGTCATGAAGCTGATCCTGTGAATTGAATCCCATATGGTTTCCTTCCACTCCTTCAAGTAAATTGCCAGTAAACCCATCCCCTTCAAGACCTCCATCATTAGGAAAAACATGAAATTCATTCCCTGCTTCTTCGCCTTCTTCCTCCCCATCCATCTCTTCCTCCCTACCTTCCTCCCCATCCATCTCTTCCTCCTCCTCTTCCTCTTCCTCTTCATCTTCGTCTTCATCCTTTCTGAAGTTGAAGCTGCCGAATTCTTCAGTGTTTACTAAACCACAACGTTGCAGTATATGTTCTCCCAGATCGTTCTTCCCATTCAAAAGCCACTGCCCTTGCACATCCCCTCCCTCCTGCTCCTCTTCTCCACCCTCATCATCACTATCTTTAGACTTCTCATCATCCATCATTTCAACATCTTTCATTCCATCTTCTTTCTCACCATCCTGTCCAAGTGTCAGTTCAGTGCTTGGCCCCCCTACAATCAAATCATCCTCTGTAGGAGTAGCAACCGAACCAACATCATTGACATTCTCCAACTTAACGTCGTTCTCCACATTAATGTTGGCCTCCTCTTCCTTAGCTTCTTCATCCACATTAATGTTGCCCTCCTCTTCCTTAACCTCTTCAACAGCCCCCAATTCCTCATAATGGGGCAATTCATTCACGATCACCCCTTCGCGCTGAAACTTTAGCAAGTGCTGCAGATGTGGTGCATAGTAACAATCTGTCAATTGACCCCCTTGCTTCAGCTCCTTCTCCACCATGAACCAAAGCAACCCAGCCCAATCGACCTTCTCAGGGTGACCATCCTTTATTAATTTCAACCAATCAGCCACTTCATTCGGCATCATCCATGTATCTTCATGCAAGAGTACCCATTCCGACATAAAATCAACCATGAACCCTACCGAATCTTCCGATAAAACCTCCGACTCCAAGTCCACTTCCATCACACTCGCATTGCCCCTCTCCTTCTTCAAAGGCAACTTAAAGGCACGAGCTAAATCCGCTCTATTGACCCTAAAACGAAAATCATTCACATAGCTAGCCCGTAATTTAGGGTTATAAGTGGCAACTAACTGGGCAATCAAGTCAACCCTTATACTCCTATCAAAATCTATGTGAACAAAGTCCCACAAACCAAGCTTCTTCAAAAGGTTCTCATGCTTGGCAAAATCAAGAATCCTGGTGGGTATAAAGGGAATGGGATTCAAATATTTCATCAAAGTTTGAACTCTTTCCTCAATCGCCTGACGTTTCTTGACGTTGGTCTTTCCCTTACCCTTCTTCCGCTTAGCTGCTCCTCGTCGGGCACTCGTGTCCCCCGAGGGTGATGTAAGAGCGGTGTCCGACAGTGATGAGTGGGGGTCAGTGATTGGGGGGTCAATGTGGAGAGACATACCAGATGAAATTGCAGGGGTTTCTTGCTGTTGCCCTTCCTCAATTTCTTCGCCTTCCTCCTCTTCTTCCCGGCTATTGCACTGAGAATCGAGATTGTGCCCTGACGGAGGGATCGTTTCTTGGTCGGATTTCGGTTGTGGGTCGGGTTGATTTGGGGTTTTTTGGTTCAGGGAGGAGGAATCTTCAAGTACGGCATCGATTTCACGGGTCTGTTGATCCAGAGAATTGGACATGGCTAAAAACCCCCTCAGCTTCTCTTCACGCTTCTCTCTGCAATAGGGTTTCCAGTTTCGTGAAGGAATCGTACATCGAACTTTAAAATCACTTGCCCATTGCAAATACACTTTTCCTATTGTGTGCAACTAGACAGTGAGCCTTTCTTTTCCATTTTTTGACCTTTCGGGCTATTTTCGTCATTTTGGGTCTCCTTTAAAATTAAGTGAAAATACTACATTATTATACACATTTTTAACTTCTATAAATTTATTTAAATCGTATCTACTTTAGGAAAAAAAAATTATACTCCCTCCGTATTTCTATAAGTTGCTCGTTGCTTTTGGGCACACGAATTAAGGTAAAAATAAAAAAGTATAAGTGATATGATGGAAAAAGTGAAAAAGTATAAGTGATGTGATAGAAAAAGTGAAAAAGTATGAGTGATGTGATGGAGAAAGGTGAAAAAGTAATGAAAATAGTGTAAAAAGTATTGAAAATAATAATAAAGAAGTGAACAGTAGTTTCCAAAAAAGGTAAAAAAGCAATGAGCAACTTATAGAAAGACGGACGAAAATGACAACATGAACAACTTATAGAAAGACTGAGGGAGTACCAAAATTATGGTATAAGACATGAATAACGAATGTGTGTTTTGTTTAAGGGACTAAATAGTCAATTCCGCTAAAATAGAATTATTTAGTCTCTTAAACAAAACACTCTCTAAAATGTCTTTAGTTTGTATGCATCAATTGCATCGTGCAACTCAGGTTCATTTTTAAGAAGTTACACAAAATATTATTGAAAAGTCACATATATTATTACTGAAAAGTGTATCATTAATGGTGTAATTTTTCAATAGTAATTTATGTGACTTTTCAATAATAAATTGTGTAATTTTTTAAAAATACACTTCAGCTGCACAGTGCACCTAGTGCACAAGAGACTTACTCTTAGAACATAGATATAAAAGAATTAACAAATTTAAATTGGATCTCACCTCATCCCTCATATCTACATCACCCCTTACCTTCACCCAAGGATTAAAATGTCGGGAAATTTTGGTATTTTCACGTCTCCAATATACATATCCACTTGAACAAAAAAATTTCCACAATATCAATTACATATCAGGAAACTTCGGGAAAATATTGATTTTAATACGATATTGGTACAATGTAATTCAAATTTTACAAGTTATCGAGAAATATCGTGGAAATAACAGTATTTTATCGATAAAAATAGAAAAATATCGATAATTTTTTTTTTTAAATTTTCATCCTTAGTCAACGTTAGTGTCATGTAGTGCCTATCAGTCCATTTATGGAGAAAATCATGGAAGTGAAAATGGTGAAAATTATTTCTCAAGTCAAATACCTATGGGTCCATTTACATGTGAGATTTAATTCACACATATAACATAAGATGAAGATCATGGTTTTAGAGCAAGAGGTCCAAGGATAGGTGTCATTAGCAATGAATATGTAAGAAGGCGTAATTTGAACCAATAAGAGAGCTCAAACACTTACATAGAATCACTTGCAATAAGTCTTGATTCCATGAGCATGGACACCGATCGCAGTGATCAAGAATTTTATAGTTATGATACACGTGGGAGTTCACAATTCAACTGGAGGACTCAGAACAATTTTTAACAATTGTTGTATCATTTTATATTTCTTACGTATCTTTTATTGATATATTTGTTGTAAAATTCTTATTTTGTTGAGATTTTAAGTTCAATTTATGTATTAAGACTAGTAATAATATTGTCTAAAATTTCATGTTGAATTTCCATCATTTTAATAAATTTTTCGTGAATTTTCTATTTTTATCGGTATCGATATTTCCACCGATATTTTCATCCTTGCCTTCACCAAACACCTTCTCAGCAAATCAAACCTACATTGATCCAATTTTTTATACTTTTAATTAGTATATTTGTATAAAAGTATTTATTAATTTAATCACTAATTCAGTACTCGATTAATAAAATTTAATTATATAATTAAATTTTAGAAAAAATAGAGTTTTTTATCCTTTAATTTTTTTCACTTTATTTTTAGTCCTATTATGTTTGACTTTTTTTTTCGTCCTCTAAGTTTCAAAGAATGAGTTTAGTCCTACAACAAGGAATTGAAAGTTACCCAATCGGTAGTAATGATCTGTCACGTTTTTTTTTATTCATTAAACTAATTTCTTTTTATTTCTAATTTATTTTTACATATATTTGAATAATTTTTGAATTATATAAATTTAACATTTTACACTACTAAAAAAATTAATTTTGTTAGTTTTTTAGGTATTTAATAGTATATAAATTCGAATTGAGTGACATTTTTTTAATTCATTTATATAGACATTTCACTAAAAAAAAATTTAATTTTGTAAATATAATATTTCACACTACAATAAATTTTAACTTTGTTCATTTATATGCATTTAATTCTATATAAGTCCAACTTGAGTTATGTTTTTTTTTAAATTTATCAAATTAATTCATTTATATATATATATATATATTTCACCAACTTTTTTATTTTATAAATTTAATATTTTACACTACTATATATTTTTAAGTTGTACTTGAGGTTTTTTTAATCCTCTTTATCATCTTCATCTTCTCCTTCTATCTCAAATAGTGGTCATTGAAGAAGGTGTCAATCCTATTGTGAATTGAGTAGCCACAAATTCATATATAGTAATTGTTGATATGGCGAACTAATACGTCGGTTTCAGAAGTAATCCCCAAGGTTTGCCAGGTCACCAGAGCCAGAGCTCGCCCGTCTGTGGGTACACCAGAGCTCGCCCGATACCCTGGAATCTGGTCAAGGCTCGGGAGCTCGCCCGACCTACCGGAGTTCGCCGAGAGCTCGCCCATAGGCTCACTCGTTAGTCAATAGGATCCTGATGGCGCGCTCTTTTTTCCTCTGTCCGGTTTGTCCACAAGGGTGGTTTACAGCGAGGTTTTTAATGAGGCCCATCTAGTCTAAGGCATAGTAGTAGAACGAGGCGCGGTAAGGGAAGCGGTGTGAGAGATCAAGACGAGGGTAAGGAACTCTCGTCAACACCGGAAGCCACATAGGCTCGTAAGGTGCCGTCTCACACTCGCACACCTATAAATAAGACCTCTCTTGTACTATTCACACAATTCTCATAATACTGAAAATTAATACAACCTCTACTGTAATATTTCTCTCTCTAAGCTCTCTTCTCTCTCTCCTCATATTGCATCCAAGAACATTAATTCAAAGATTATTGTTTTGATAGGATTAATATGTTGTAAAGCCACATAAACAAACATCGATTAACAAATTCTATCAACAGTAATTATTGATAACGAAGAGGAGGATAAAAAACTCTATTTTCTTAAAGTAAGACAATTCGGCAAGAAATTTAATTTTTTTATTTAATTTTGATTCACTCCACTTATTTGGATAAAAATTATATAATATATAAAGGGCCAATTACAAAATGATACAAAAATAATACATTATTTCAAATAGGTACAATATGAAAAAAAAAAACTCTATTATATATTCAACTTATATTTACAATGTTATGCAAAGATTTTGTACCTATTTAAAAATAATGCATTACTTTTGTACCAATCTGTGATTATTTCATATATAAATGAATGTATTTCAAATACTTGGCTTTGATTCTAATTCAAATTAGAGGAATTTCAAATATTTAACCAAATCATACCATTTGAAATTCTTAGTTTTTTTTTTTAAGTCGATTCATATTCAAATCTCTTATATTCAAATATTTAGTTTTGATTCTAATTCAAAATAGATGAATTTCAAATACTCAACAAAATCATACAATTTGAAATTCATAGTTTTTTTTTTTAAATCGATTCATTTTCATATTTTTGTCTTGCAAATAACTTTATCCAAACACAATCTTATATTATCTACTTTTTAATAAAATATTTTTTTTATTATATTATGTACCAACAGTAATTAAGAATTTATTCTTTCACCAACTATAATAAACATTCTTTCCGAATGTTATATTTTCGAAATACAGTTGAAAACTAAACCTCCAATTGTTAGTCTTTCTTAATTTAAGAAGTGATATTAATTTAATACTAATTTCATTAAGGAAAACTATTTAGTAAAAATTAATACGAAAAAATAGTACTCACTCCGTCTCGTAGGAATTTGCACCCTATGGGATGACATATTTTTTTAAGAAAAATGTATTTTATATATAAAACAGTACTATATGAGTAAATATGCGTATAAGTCTGTGAGTATGCACGCAAATCAATGATTCATTTTTTAGTAGTGTGTAAATTTGTGTAAAATATCTAAATAAGAAAAATGTACAAATTTCTATGGAATAAAAGGAGTAATTTTTTTTTTATAGGATGGAATAAAAGGAGTAATAATTTATGCAAAAAGTAAAATTATTTGATAAGGAGCAATACTAGTGGTATTAAATATTAAAAAATTGATAAAAACATGAGAATACTAATTTCTCCTGCTTTTTCAAGGAGAGAGGGGAAGAAGAGTAATTGTGACGGTTAATTTTTATACAACTATACTTAAACTAGTAAAGAGGGAGGATCTTACAATTTTTATATATAAAAAAAGACATAGTTTTATATGCATCAGTTACACCATGCAACTCAATTTTATTTTTAAAAAAATTATACAAAATACTATTGAAAAGTTACACATGTTATTACTGAAAGTGCATTTTTAATAATGTAATTTTTTAGTAATAATTTGTGTAACTTTTTAGTAGTATTTTATATAATTTTTTAAAAATAAACTTGAATTGTACGGTGTAATTGGGGTACAAGAGACTTACTCTAAAAAAAATTAATGTAATATGATTAACTATTTAGGAAAAAAATTACAGTTTTTATAAATGTAATATGATCTTACAGTTTTTATATAAAAATTACAAAATAATTCACAAAAATAACACTAATTACAAATTGGTTATGTATAAAAAAATATTTCTGTATAAAAAAATTATACTTTTGTGCAAATATTAAGAATCAATTTATAAATATAGTTACTTTTTGAATCAAAATGCAGATGCCCTACTATTTACCAGATCAAGATATTAATTTTTTAATTCATCATAAATTAATATTTCCTAACACATAAATAAAAGTAAAGTTTTTCATGATTATCATGAACTAATTTTAAAAATATCAAATATTTTATTAGGAATATCAAAATTTCATTATAGGTATAAAAAAATTAAATTAATAATATTATATTATAAATTTTATTGATTATTCTTAACAAATATTTTAATATATTTATCATATATTTAATATTTTAAAATAATTTCATATAAAACCTACTCATGAATAAAAATAAAATAATATAATAAACTTTATAAAAGCTTATAAGTTATCGAGTGAAACCGAATAGTGCTAAAGTGTGCATACCTAACTCAAATAAGTCTTTAGATTACCCACACAGATAGAGTAAGTCTCATGTGCACCAGTTACACGGTGCAATTTTAGTTCATTTTTAAAAAGTTAAATATTTTATAACTGAAAAGTTAAACAGTTTATTACTGAAAAGTGTATCTTTCATAATTTAACTTTTCAACAATAAACTGTTTAACTTTTCAGTTATAAAATATTTAACTTTTTAAAAATGAACTTGAGTTGCACCGTGTAACTGGTGCAGACAAGACTAGTCGACACATATATTACCAAATTATTTTCCGAAACAACAATCACTTTTTTTCTTTCTTTTTTTGCACAATAAACACTGTAAGTAAGTGAAATTTCTTTGTTAATAAAGTTGAAATCTTCCAGCTGCGCGAAAGTCACGCTACTACTTCTCCCCTGCTCTGTCGTCTTGTCTTCTCTGCTTCGCTCAACGGTCACATTTTCTGCACATTGACGAAACCGCTAATCACCCCTTTTAAATTGTTACTAACGGCTACCCTCATTTTCATCGCTTTCGTAATGGGTTCTAGATTCTTCCCCGGGGATCCCCTTTTCCTCTTACTTTCGCTGATCTCCGCCGTGACGGTAGCCGAAGGCGGCGGAGAGGCGGCGAGGGAGTTGTGGTGCGTGGCCAAGAACAACGCTGAGGACGCCGCTCTGCAGTCGGCGCTGGACTGGACATGCGGGCCAGGGGGAGCCGATTGCGGGCCCATTCAGAATGGCGGGCCATGCTACGATGGCTCGGACCTTCAGAAAACGGCGTCGTACGCCTTTAACGATTACTGCATCAAGCACGGCCTCACTGATGAAACCTGTAATTTTAGCAACACCGCTGCTCTCACTTCTCTCAACCCTAGTGAGTCACGCCGTCACAATATTATTTAACCATTTCTACTCTTAATTGTACTAACTTTCGGTAGTTTTATTTAATTTCAGGCTACAATGGGTGCAAATTTCCATCTGGGTGAGAATCTTGATTGATCTTATTGTGAAAGCCATGCTCTTTATTGTGTTCCAAATTCAGAAAAAAGAAAAAGAAGTGATATTCAGTTTGTTTATATATATATGTGCAATACTATTTTATGGATATCTTGTGAATCATACAATACATATATTCTTAAGATCAATTTCTTGGTTGCAAAATATATTGAATAATCAGCACTGGTAATCTTGAGTTATGATATATCTGTGAATCTCAAGCTTCAGCTAACTTGAATGATAATTTTGGAATGTTCACCATTGTAGCTCAAGCTCAAGCTCAAGCTCAAGCACAAGCAATGGAAACTTTAGTGGGTCATCGACCACAGATTCAGGGACTGCAGATCTGACCAGTAGTTCAACAATTTATCGATGGAATCGGCTCTTGTTATTCGCAGCAACAACGGTACTAGTGCTCTGATGCACATTTTTTTGTATCATATGCAACTAAGAAATTAACAAAAGCAAAATGCTTTCAATTGAGAAGTTGTAATGGGGACAACCACCGATTATAATTGGTTTTGATCTTTGAAATATCATCTATATATTTCTACTTAATAGAGTTTGGTCGAATCAATGTTGGTTCAACTTACTTTTGTTTCTCAGTTTGACGAAATACCTGATCTCTTTAGGTAATTTCTTACACCTTTGAAGTAATATGTTCGACCTTGATCGTTTAAGTGATTATATGTTGCTCTTTCATTTAGTTCAAAGCTGCTTTTCATGTTTCAGTGTATACTAGCACTTTTAGGCCAAAGTTTCTTTCTTTTGATCAAGCATTGTGTACGTGCTTTAGCATATGATGCATGTTCAAAAATCTCAGGAAATAACGCCTGCATTTTCTTTCAAATTAGGCAACACTGTGGTTTCCATAAGTGAGTTGAGAATCCAAATTACAGTTTAGTATTTAGATTCTAACCTTTAACCAATTCTAAAATAACATGAATGCCATGCATTCAGGAATAGTTTGCTCTGTAGAAGCATTTATCATTCTCCCCTGTTTGCTCTGATTGTTTGTGAAGCAATATATATATTTGAGGTATTTAACCAAGGTGAGCTAGCTCACTAACTCACCGGGCTCCTCACTTGAGTGAGTGACCCGGGTTCTGTCCTGTACAGGACGATCCTATATATCACAAATACATGTAGATTTCAATTAGTTCTACATCAGGACGTCCCAACTGATTAGTAATCTAATCATGTTTCCATGACGATGGATCCTTGTCTTGTGGTATAGATGAAAGATTTGAGTGATGGGTTTAAAAAATAAATAAATAAATGACCTCGTTCCAAATGCCTGTTTTAATTTTGAAATCATGAGTAAATGACCCTGTATCGGTCTATCACATGCTAACTCTTATGTGTGTATTTATTTTCTGTGTTTCGAAAGAGCAAATATACAAGAATTTGAAAGAAATACAAGCATAATCAATAATTTACAACACAATCTCTTGATTCCTATGGATACCCGTTTGTATTGAAGAAGGGAAAAGAGAAACCAACCTTAAACCATGTGTTTCTGAATACCTTAAAACCATGAATTTGGAATACTAGGGTAATTTCACAAGTAAAATAAATTTGTATTTTGCGCGAGTGATCAACATTATTTAATTAGTGAGTTTGAAACAAATTTAAATTTAAATTGAATCTATTTAAAATGACAAAAACCCTATAAATAAATTACGGAATTTAAATCTCTTTTTTTTTGTTTTTCAGGCGGTGATAATCCACCCACAATCGACGACTTTTGGGCTTTGATTGCTCCTTTTATTTGTGAACACGGGCTTTTCAAGTTGGGCCTATTTTTTGGGTTTGATACTGCACCAAGTGTGGAAATTACACATGTGCAAGGATGTTGGGAAATTACAACCCCATATAATTGAAAAGCCCTGGTATTTGCACTAGCCTTTTTGGTAAATACACTACTCTTTATTTGGTAAATTTTTCGATTTTTTTATTTTATTGGCATTTTTTTTCGAACCTAGTGAAAAAATAAAAATTTATTCAAAAACTTTTGCCGAAAATTTGTAAAAATTTTGAAAAAAAAATTAAGCATATTCAAGATAGTGTATTTCCCCAGATGGCTAGTATCAATAACCTGGGTATAATTGAAAAGCAAGATGCTCATGCTCTACACAAATTCCAAAATTCACAAAATAAACATATTTATTTATGGAATTTTTTTTACAGGCGCTTTATATTACTTTAAGATGTGAATGATAATGAGTTTAATCACCATAAAGTTAATAATTACCCTTTTATTTATTCTACTTTTATAATCTCATTCATATGTTAAATAATAATAAACACAATTAATAAAAATAAATCCTCATTTATTCTCATTCCCCCTAACCAAACGGACATTAATCTTCAATTCCTTTAATCATATTTTAAGTTTTTTGGTTAGTATATATCGAAAATGTAATGATACTACTCTCTTCGTTCCATTTTTACTGTCATTTCGGAGAAGATTCTTTTTCTTTCAAAATAGTTAATATTATACTAATTTACAAAAATTAAGGGGGTGTTTGATTGGTGAATTTGGAGATAAAGCATGAGAATGGAATCAACTTTAAATATTTGATTGGAAGATATGATTCCATGAATAATGACTTGATATCTAAAAAGCAAAGAATGAGAAAGAATAATCATACTCTTTGCTATTTTTCACTACTATCACTCCCGTTTGCATTTTAATTTTTGTTGGTACAAAAAATTTAGTATGCATTGTATGCAACTTAAATTTTAAATTAATTTTGCATAAAATTGTGTATTTTTTTCCAATTGGGATACTACTTTACCTCTTAGGTACAACTGATAATTTTAGTCCGATTCAACTAGCCGGCCCGGCCTACTTAAGATTTGGGTTGAACTAGGCTCAAAATATGAAGGCTCAAAAAAATTGGGTCATTTTTTGATGGACCGCAGGCAGCCCATTTGGCCGATAAAATTTTCATTTATTGTCATTGTGTTTTTTTTTTTTTGTAATCGTTGGACAATGTTGTGTTTTAGGACTCTACGTATTTGGTGTTATATGAATATGACTAATGAGTAATGACCTTTATTTTTATTTTTATTTATCTTCAAACTTGTGATTTTAATTCTATTTCATATTTTTGTTGTTACTTGAGTTGTGTATTGTAAACATATGAGTTAATAGTTATATGCATATAGTGGCTCACCTAACCACTGGGCTCCTTACTTTAGTGAGAGGTCCAATTTTAATTCCCCTTGGAAACGAATTAAGGGAGATATAAGTTTTTTTGGAGAAAAAAATCTTGTGTTTTGAGCGGACAGATAACTTTATCCTTCAAAATAAATACATATTTAAGATATTGCTAATTTTCTTTTTTGAATATAACTGATTGAAATAATTTATTTTTAAAATTCAAATGCAAAAATGACTTCTGTTAGTAAATGAAGCACTCTCTACATATTTTTTATTTGATCTTCGTAATAGCATGTATTAGTTAAACAAATTTACTTCATAGGTAAATAAAATATCACATTATTGGTATACAGTTACTTTATTTATTAATTCGTCTAAAGAATTTTTAAAGTATAATTGGAATTGGACTTATATAGTAATATACACGTGGGATAGTAATAAAAAGAACAGCGGTACCATCTCGTCATTTTCATGAGCATATGTTAATGTGGCTGTGGACCCCATGTCCACGCAAAATCATTTTCTTTTATGGATTAAAAGAAAAGAAAAGAAAGAAAAGACAAAAGAAAAAAGTCAGACAGATACCTTGAAAAATAAGAATACATATATATTTTTGTTATTTATTTATAATTATGTGAAAATGAAAGAAATTAAAGGGGAGAAGCAACAAATTGAGATTTAATATTTAATGGTGCGCGTGTTTTGGGAGGTGGCGGCTGGATTTATTATATATTAGTCAATTTAATTTTTAACATATTGTCATTAATTATTTATATATATATATATATATATATCTTCATAAATTAAATAATAGAATAAAAAGATAAAAGCTTTTTTCTAAAAGAGTAATATGCTTACTATTTACAGTGGAACATTGATGTGATTTATCGTAGAAAAGCTGCTTTCATCCTTTGCTCGGTACTACTGTAATTGCTAAGACCAAACGTTATTTTTTGAGAGACTAAGAATTTTGACTGCTAAATATATACTCTACTTTTCTTCTCCTATAATCTCTAGCCTGCGGATTATTTCTTAAAAACATGTATTTTACAAATAAAATGATTCATATATATATAACTTAGTCTCGTATGCATACTATTGAGAAGTTATATGGAGTATATTATTAATTAAGGGTTCATTTGGTTCGTAAGATAAAACTATCTATCCGTCGAAAATATGCATGTTTTCGACGGATAGATAATTTTATCTTACGAACCAAATGAGCCCTAAGAGTTTACTTTTAGTGTTGTAACTTTTTAGTAATAAATAATGTAACTTTTTATGATACACTTAAGTTGCACGGTGCACCTGTGCACAAGAGACTTACTCTCTCTCTCTATATATTTCAAAAAGAAGGTAGGAGTATTATATTTACATGTATATTTTGTGTATGGTGAATCATTAATAATAATAATAATATGAATTTGAAGTAATATTCACATAATACTGTACTATAATTTTAAAATTGTCCAACAATTAAAAAATAAGCTAGTTATTAAGATGTTTCGATCTATACATAGTTAATTAATATTTTCACCATTATCTATACGATCCATTATGATCAGGATCTCACAGTGGTATTACATCTACTGTTACATGTATTCGATGATTGATATGTATCCTATTACCTAAACGAAGGTAAATATGATTTAAGTAAAATCCCTTCTTTCTCTCTTTTAGATCTTACCAAATCTTACTTAATTAACACATAATGTTTTAATCAATTTATCAACATAAATTTTAATATTTTTTTTTATATATATTTGATTTTTTAATAAATTTGAAATTTGAAGTAAAAAATGGTTTAAACTGCAAAAATTGTATTGTATGCATACGAAAGCTAAATTAAATTATGTTTTTTTATATCTTTAATTTATATTCAAATGGCCCTTCATATATTTTATATATTCCTAATATATATAAAATATTTAAAAACTATATTATGTCAGAAAATAAATTAAAAAATATTTGTGGTGTCTGATGTGTATATATATGTACGCCTAAAATAATTAAATAAATTAAAAACTATATAAAAATATTTTTAAATGTAAACTATGATTTATTTTCAAAAAAAATTAAATAAAAGGGTTAAAAACATCAATAAAAATATTATTTTATATTTATTTTCAATTAAAGTTGAATCAAATACATTAAAAATATATAATTTCTTAGCTCTCGCTGGTAGGAGATTTTTTTTAAAAGTTCATGTATTAACAGTTAAAATGGTAAAATTAATTAACATGTATACATTTGAAATCACTTTAAATTTATTTTCCAAGATAATTTATGAATTATAGACTTATATAAATATTATAATCTTTAAACTTTAAATTGTTTCATATATTGTGTAAGATCTTAAAGAGGGAGTAAAATCTTATCATAGTTATGGAGAAAAGAAGAAATTAATAGTCGAAATTAAGTGATGTGCAAAAACAAAAGGAACAAAGCTCATTTAGTATTTGAGTTATATGTTTTTTTTTAGAACTGAAACTTCACATGCATGCAAGTACCCCTTCCTACAAGTTTTTGCCCAGCAACCTGCTGCACATCTTGTTAATTAGTTTAATCTTAGAATGTCCTCAAATACATGATATATATATATATATATTTTGATGGATAACATTAATTTGATCACATTAATTAAAAGAACATATTACTAACATTTATCGATAAAAAAAAACCTTCTACTAATTGGTTGCTCACACAATCAATATAAGGTCTTTCTCATTAACATGAACATATGCAACTTAATAAAAAGAAACTGGTAAAATATGCAACTTTTTTTTTTTTTAATGTTTTATCAGATTTTTGTCAGTATACATACATTAATGACTTATAAGTAGATTAATATATATAAAAGAAAGAAATTTTGTACACGTCACATTCCAACATGTAAATAAGTGTAGTTTTAGTCACATACAACACCTTCATCACATCTAATTCAAAAATGTCTAGAGTTACATATATAATCAAGATAATAATTAATTGTAAATGCGACATTTATCAGCTTAAATTTTTAAACAAGGTGGTCGAGATTCCATTGTATTGATATATATATTAGCAAAATTAATAGATCTATATAAGTAGTCTAATTTAGGATGAACATTTTTCAATCTAATTATAATATATAATAATTAAACCAACCTTACATATTTGTATAGTACGTAGCAAGTTTAAGAAGAAAAAATGATCATATGAAAATTGGGGAATATATTAACCAAGAATTAATGTCACAAAAATTATTTTTCCGAAATTGCACACTGGCCGGGTCTAGCAGATACATCAAATTAAATCAACACTTAATATTCAAAAATTAATAATTCCCAAAGGATGATGATATAATTTATAAATATATTCCTGCAGGCAAGAAGAGATTTCTTCCTCTCCAATCGATCTGCTCCAAATTACATCAAACAATTAATCTGAACAAATTAATGTTACACAATGCACACAAGAATATATATTATATAAGTAATTGATCGAGCAACGTACACACAAATAAAAAGGAATAATAATTACCTAATACATCGATCAGCTGTGATTATCGATGGGCTCTTCCTCTCCATAAATTCGGGTTGGAAAACGAATTAATCCGACCTCAAACGGGTTTTCCATGTCCAATGATTTTCCGTTATGCCCATCTGTGTGGTTCCATGGATTCACCGCTTGATGATGAAGGAGATCCCGCTGCAGACAAAATTCATTACCCACACCGAACCCGACCCGACCACCCATATCCCCACCATTATTCCACCCGTACCCTTCAAGAGACAGCCCCAGATCCTGGCCGTGGAAAGACGCCCGGGACACCGACTCATCGGCGCCGGAAAAGAAGTGGGAGTCGGGAGGCGCTCCGACAAAGGAAGAAGCGGGAGGATTTTTGGAGGTAGGGTTTGAGAGGTTATGGATGGCGGACTGGGCCTTGTTGATGAGCCAATCGAGGGCTTTGCTGGGGCGGTCGTAGCCGAGGCGGTCCTGCACGTCGTAGAACTGGATGGCTGTGTGGGCGGCGAGGCGGACGCGGCGGTCTCTGGGCCCCTTGGAGGTGTACACTTTGCTGTGGCGGTCTTTCCGGCAGGTGGACCTGATAATATGACCCCCTTCCACTTGTACTATCTCGCTTCCCGGAGTTGTACCTTTCATGGGGCCGCCGATCGATGACAATTAATTAAAAACCTAAATCTGGAGGTTTTAAGCTTTGCAGAAATATAGGCTGTGGAAGGTGCAGAAACTCTGACAGATGAAGATCCCCAAAAAGAAAAAGAAGAAGAAGAAGATTTGTTGGATGATTAAAGATTTTGAAAAAGTTGGAAATTAATTTGGATAATAAGAAAGAATTAAGTGAGAGAATGGAACTGTAGATCTACTCTCCTTCTCCTCCTCCTCCTCCCTAGGCTATTAGTAGTTCAGTTGTGGTGCTTTTTTATGCACCAAACCCAAGTATATAATTATTACATTTCGTTTTTACACAAAGCCCCACTAAAATTCCTACCATCTGTCCCTTTCCCTATTTTTTACTTTTACAAATCATGTACAATATTTATTTATTTAATATAATCCCGACTGACTTTTTTAAATGATATTCCCTCTCAACCTACTTCAATTTTCATTCTAGTATCCGCTGGGAATATTATTTCTTGTGGCGGCATATATTCATCTGTTACTTTTCATATTTTATCATGTATTCTTTTTTTAAAAAAAAATATTTTTAAGACATAATTAACCGTCCCAGTGTATATTTTTGCGTTCTTTTAGTTGTTTTGTATAAAAAGTATATTAACTTATTAATTAATCATGTTGGCTTTTATTCCATAATTAAGTCTCTTTTAAGTGCACTATATATTATTAAAAATGTTATCATGTTATTATAAAAATTACTTAATTAAAATGGATTGTGGTATGAGAAATTGATTGATGAGGATGATTATAAGATGAGATGAGGGTAATTAAAATGAGAGTGATGATTTAACTTATTTAGGAGGAAAAATAATGTTATATACCTTATTTGTTCTCATTACATACAATAATTATTATGTGTATATATATCATCATTTTCATTGCCGTTAAAGAATTTTCATATCAAGCGTCCTCTTAATTTTAATATATAGTTAAATATTGGTATTCAAGAAAAATTTCATAAGTATTTTTAATATTTATGTCATTTCTAAAATTTTAATATTTTGTTAGTTTAAAGAAAAATTCAAATACATGTATATAATTAATTAAATAATTGTGAGATACTTACATATATATTATCTCTAATAAATTATATGTTAATAATTTTAAAATAATTAATAAATAATAATTAGTTGAAGAACGAAATTTTTAAATTGACTATCACGTTTCTTAAAAATATTAATATTTCTTTTTCCCATAGATCTTATCACCAATTTTTATAGAAGTGATAATGTTTTTGTTAAGAGTAGCTGAAATTTATCTTAAAAACATATATTCTCACAAATTATTGTATTCCTATGACCCTTTTTCCCCCAAATTTCTTGCATAATTTTCACGTTGCTTTGCTTTTAGATGTTTACAAAACTTCTGTTGTTGTTAACTAGCCTGATCGGTTTACACTTCAGAAACTATTAAGGAATCCCATATTTACAGTGAGTGTGGTTCTGGTTGGGTTTATAAGTCTGAGCAATTTTCTCACTTATAACTTGGATTTTAAGTGTAGAGTTATGTCTTCATACATGATATCAGAGCCACCTATTTACTCGATGTGTGATTCACATGTGAAACCAAGTGTTGAACCTGATAAGCCTCTTACGTGAGGGAGAATATTAAGGTATCCCACATCGATAGTGAGTGTGGTCTTGGGTGGACTTATAAACCTGGGCAATCCTCTCACTTACAACCTGAATTTTAAATGTAAAGTTAGACCTTCATATACCAACAAATAACATCTAATTCAAAATTTTCTCATTCTTCATCAATTTACTCTTTATAATTATATAAGCTATAAGCATGCCTGCTTAACACCTATAACTGTCGAAATTCAATTTGTTGCTCGTTAGCAACATTTTACTGTTAACATAACTACACCACGACATTAAGCATATAATGAGTAAAAATTACATAAAAAAATATATTAAAAAGTTAAAAAATATATGATATATTTATCGATGTCTACGCAATTATGGCGTCTCCAGCCAAAAATTATCATCATAATCTGAACAAAATTTAATTATTTAACTATATTTGGGGTTCGTCTGTAATTTTGAAGAAACCTAGCGAGGTAAATTAATTAATCTACAATTTTCCATGTAATCACTTAACTTTTTTTAATCAACTTTTTAGCTTTTAATTTTTTTAGGCTTATAATGCCATTTTGTTTCCTAGAGGGTCCTCCACTCCACTCCACTTCACTTCTCTGTCATCACCCACTCATCCAAGTTTGATGGAGATCATCCTACAAATTAAACCGCTCTCTCTCTCTCTCTCTCTCTCTCTCTCTCTCTCTCTCTCTCTCTCT
>JAPKLY010000017.1:1171983-1211268 GCA_026898435.1 Prunella vulgaris | reverse complement strand
TCTCTCTCTCTCTCTCTCTCTCTCTCTCTCTCTCTCTCTCTCTCTCTTTCTCTCTTTCTCTCTCTCTCTCTCTCTCTCCCTCCCTCCCTCCCTCCCAACTACTTAGATGCCATGTTCTTTCATCAAAGTGGCTTTGGGCAATCTCTCCTAGTTGTTATCCTGACTCCTTTCTATAGAAATTGTAGTACATTACTAGGAAAACTTTATTATTGGATACATCTAATTAATTACATTTAAATATAATTATGTTATATGCAATATGCTCATCAATTGTGAAGAATAAAGTGTCCCGGAATATAAAGTATATAAGCAGTATTTATTATAAGTGGGTATTAGTTCAGAAAAATCACTATATTTACAAATTGGTTCAAAAAAATTGCACAATGGTATTTATTTTTTTTGCACGGAAGCATTTTTTATTTTTGCACGGGACTAATATGTAATTTTTAACAATTTGTTGAATCATATTGTACTTTTCCCTTATAATTAGAGCTCTACTACGTAAAAGTATGAAATCTTGGAGTTCGAAATATGACTCTTTTATGGTGATCCTCTTTCTGGTCAGATGGCGGTTTTATTACAGAGGTTGCAGTTCTGGATTGCAGTTTCAAGTGGTTCCCCTCTTGTGGTGTTTGTGGTTCGATCTATAAGAAAACAATATGTCATATATATAGTTGATAAAAGAAATTATTGTAATTGATTATTTAAAAAAAATATTTTTTAATTGATTATCTTTTTAAAAAATCACTAAAATAAAATATGTTGAGGGCCGAATATAACCATCCATCGAAATAGGCCCAAGTACCTCATCGCCAGGTCCAAATCAAGGGATCGGGATAGTAACAATATGTTTAGATCCTTGGAGATCAAAGCCCCGAGCAGTGTCCATGTTTGCCAAGCACCCCTAGCATAGTTCCGAGCAGAGACGTCAACCGACCATAAGGCTGGGAACCGGAAGCACATTCCGAGCATCATAAAAGCCTTCGAAAGCTAGTCTCGACCAGCCCCAACCAACGATGCTAATCAACAAGGTCCCCGCGAGGGATGAACATTAAAACCAGAGTAGGTGCAGTCGCGAGCACAAACAACCAACTTCCGGGCATCCAATAGCTCGATCAACGGACAACAATGAATATCTCGGAAGATAATCAAATCATTTTAGACGTGCCCTATGAACCTGACAAATGTACGATTCCATCGGTTAAGAGAAGCATCCATGTGGTGCGCACCCATTGGACTCGTACAAGAGACAAACGACTGAGTATTGCATCTACAACACGGAGCACGATCCGAGGCTATAGATAGACCAGAGACCACACCCGCGTGACTTGTGCATGTCACGTCACTCACCTAAAATTACATATACAAACTCCTTTGAACTGAAGAGATATAGCACATATACGTAATATCTCTCTCTCTACAATCACCATTGTAATCTGTAACAATTTCCTTTAATTAATAAAAATACAGACATCTCTAAAAG
Source organism: Prunella vulgaris (assembly GCA_026898435.1). Classification (NCBI taxonomy): domain Eukaryota; kingdom Viridiplantae; phylum Streptophyta; class Magnoliopsida; order Lamiales; family Lamiaceae; genus Prunella; species Prunella vulgaris. The sequence goes on along the minus strand of JAPKLY010000017.1, from coordinate 1,209,785 downwards.
TTCTAGTCCTTGTAGTATAAGGCTAGACAAATCTTGATGATGTATTATTATTCCTGCACAACGATCGTCATGCTTTTTAGTTGTTGCCCGTTTAATTAACAGTATTCCTCAGGCTGTTACGGACAACAAAATATAAAACACATAGTAATGAAATAAAAGCAAACCCCTAAATAACACTTATTAATCATTAGACGACAGTTATTATATTTGAAAATATATACATACATGATTTTCTACGTTGTACCATTGATTTATTTCATACTCCCTCTGTCCCCAACTTTTTCTTCCTATTTTTTCCTTTAAGGACGTTCCAATTCTTTCTTCACACCTTAAAAATGAAATAATTTATGCTCACAAAAGTCAATAAAGTATATTTTTTATATTTTATTATTTACATATTCCAACCTTTCCTTAATCTGTGTGCCCCGTTCTTTTTTAAGAAAGACCTGGGACGGAGGGAGTAGTTTGTGTGGCTAATTCTCCGTGATAACGAATTATGCATAGCATTTTCCTCACATATCAAAGTAACATATGATCACACTATTTGATAAAACTGAACTCGTTATTTTATAATTAAATTAAATTAATATTTTCATTCATAAAAAATGGAATAAGTACATTCATGATCTTTTAATTTTTTGATATATATATATATATATATATATATATATAATTTTGTATGTTTTCCGATAAAAAATTATGAAATCAGTATTTATTATCATTTTTTTTATGTGTATATTGGCATGATTTTCTAAAGGAAAAATTACAAAATGGTTCACAAAATTGACACTATAATTATAAATTGATTTTGTGCTAAAATATATGCTTCTGTGCAGCAAAAAATTATACTTGTGTGCAAATATTGTGAAACAATTTGTAAATATATTCACTTTTTTAAACCAATATACAGATGTCCCTTTTCTAAGGTTTGAAATATTTTAATTTTTTCTTAAAGTTAGGAATTTATTTTTTATTCTTGTTAGTTATACATTTATTGTTTAGTCATATATATAGAAGTGTTTTTTTTAAAGATAAATAACTTAATTAATTTATACCAAAAAAAAATTTTACATTGTTACTCAAAATCTTGAAAAAATAACCAACAGGTTCAAATACACCAAAAACATGTTAAGAGTTGACATGTTGAAGTGGTAGCAAAGTATGAAATAAAAGATCAACTAAAAAAAATGGGAGACCAATGGGTAACTTACATATTGGTTCAAAAAAGTAGTTATATTTACAAATTGGTTCAAAATTTCTGCACAGAAGTATAATTTTTTCCTGCACAGAAGCATATTTTTTCCTGCACAGAAACCTATTTGTAATTTGTGTCAATTTTGTGAACCATTTTGTAATTTTTTCGAGACGGACCAATTAAGGAGAGTTATGGACTCTTGAATTCGGTTGAAGCCATATTTAAGAGTGTCAAGCTGGGAATCAGCTCGGCCTTCAACTCTCTTCATAGAGTGTTAATTTGTCTTAAAACTATTTCTAATATCAATGAAAAAACATTCCTTCAATTCTAAAGAGGTATTCCTCCTATGTCTAAAGTTCAGTAGTTTTTGGTGATTGTGTACGTTTTAGCAAACTTCACAACCCAACAAATTGTCAACTCGATCACTTGGTAGGCTTAGGTGTCTGATCAGCTGGAGGACGTTTGGTTTCATAGGATAAATAGAGTAGGATAGAATTTTAATGAAATGTATTGATTGCAATCCTAATTTTAAAATAGTATGTGCTTGATATTTATGATCGTTTTCTTAAAATTAATTCTTATTTGTGTTTGGATTTAAGGATAATACAAAATCTTCAATTTTGCACCTTTTCAATTAACACCATTATGTTCATAATTTTTAAAAAAATTTATGTTCGTCAATTTCATTTTGAAATTGAGAGTAAGTTAGTGAATATAAACTTTGGACTAAATAACCCGATGTAATAGCTGTGATTAACTAATCATTTTCTTATAGAATTAGATTGGATTTAGATATAGGGCCATGATTTAATCACGAGCTCAAGTTCTAGAAACCAAACATAATTTTACTTGATATTAGTGGCTTAATCCTCCGTAATCATAGAAACAGAACACTCCCTAAAGAATGAAATTGATCCGCTGAAAATATGCATATTTTGGACGGATAGATAATTTTATCTTTTAAACCAAACATGCATTTGGTTAGTGGAATTTTCAAGGATTAGGTTTTTAGTCCCAAACAATATGTAATTTGGTTCATTGCACATTTGGTGTGGGACTAGATCTAATTGAGATTATAATCCCACTTAATCATGCATATGTGGGATAAGTTGGTCCTTGGGGTGGAGATGGGACAACTTAGTCCTTGAGTGTTTTGTGTTTGTTTTTTATTTTGATTTTAAAATATATATTTTTTTCATTATATTTTGGGGTAAATTTGTAAAATAATGTATAAGGGTAAACATGACATTTTATATGTATATTCCTCCTAATTCTTCAAACCAAACATATTAATCCTAATCCAATTTAAACTAATCCAATTCTACCTACTTAATTAATACTTATAATGATATCATTGACTCACATGGTCATTTCATTATCGGGATGAATATTGAAGACCTAGACCAAATTGATCGTATTATGAACAAAGTTTGGTTTAGTTAAATAAAAGATGTTAAAGGGGTCAAAAACCAGCAGGCTAACCCATTTAACTTTAAAATATAGGTCAAATTTCATCTATTGAAGGTCTGTTTAAATTCAGACCTTTTTTGTCAGGACCGTTTAATATGCGAGCGAAATGGATTGAGCCTGGAGACAACTAAATTTATATATATATATATATATATATGTATGTATGTATGTATCTTTTAATAACTAACGAATAAGGAACTTTACTAAATCAAAATAAACATAATGAAAATAATTGAGTAATAGTGAAATCATGTCAAATAAGCGTGTTTATTTTTTTCATTTGGGATTAGATCCCATCGATCCCAATTAATGTTTTAATTTATTTGTATATTACTTATCTTTTTTACTTCAAACCCATACGTACGTACGTCAACATATATGTATCAAAGTATAAATATACTCCCTCCGTCCCAGAGGTGTTTTCACCCCTGGGATGACACAATTTTTAAGAAAAGTAGAGTGTTGTGTAAAGTTATATTATTAAAATAATGAGATTAGTTGGATTGTGAGGATAACGTTAAAGTAATATTTTCCATTTATAGGGTGTGAAAACAATTGTGGGACGTACGTAGCTAGCTCGTGTAATTAATTAAAAGAGGTCATAAATAATTAAATAACGTACGTAGCTAGCTCGTGTAAAACAGAAAACCACATATGAATAATTGGTTGAATATTCTCGTGTGTAATAAATTAAATGATCGACCAACATAAACTGTTAACTTGATTAAAGGAAAAAACACTAAGCATTAATAGCTCCTACATATATATATATATATATAATATAGCTAGGTGGGGTGCATGCAGGTACTGTAGTTTTATTATTTACAGGGCTGGGTTATTGAGACAACTCACTGTTTAATACGAGCTACGTATTTTCGATTCGTACTATTGTAATTAAACTCATAGTCGACCCTACTTCTTAAAACATAATAATGTAAGCATTAATCATCTAGGTATTAATTGTACAACATTTTTTAAAGAAAAAGACAGAACACATAGGGATGTAAATATCATAAGAAAAAAAAATTATGTGAGACCGTCTCATAACATGAGACCAACAAAAAAAATGATAAGATTATAATAAAATGTGATAATATTTTTTAAAACATGATATTCACTTTTACTAAAAATATTATCACTTTTTAAAAAAAAATTGGTGATAGATTCTTAATAAAAATGTGAATGTGATAATGTTTTAAAAAAAGTGTATTTTTAATAAAAATATATTACTTTTTATTTAAACTTTACCACTTTTATAAAGTTAAAATTTTAAATTAATAAGTAACACATTTTATATTGATATTTTTCGTTATACAGTCTCACACAAAACTTATAAAATAATATACATATATAAATCACAACATTAATGATGCAATGGAAAAACATTAATTATTTAAATGGACCGTGTGATTAGGTGTATATCCTTTTCCTAAGTGAGAGAGCCTATAAATGATTGGATTCAGACGAAACGAGTCCGAAAACTGTTGGGTCGACCCAAAATATTATAGAATAATTTGTACGTGCTACCCGGTCTCAATGTAGTACAAACACCTTATCATAAAAGAGTGTGTTTTTTTTTTAAAAAATTATATAAATTTTAATAGTATCAAATTCTCTCTGGTCACATTTAGGTGAAGTTTAATTTTTTTTGTGAAATTTAAAAATAGTGCGTAAGGAGTTATATATATATATATATGTCTTTAATTAAATAGGTTCTCTCACCATATTTTTCTAATTTTAGCATTTCGCAATATCTCTTTTTATCTCACATATCTATATATTCTCCTCCAATTTTATCACAATTTCTATAATTCTGAGTGGGTAAAATGGAGAGCAGATGTGCAAATGATAAAACATCATTTAATTTATGAATAGATGTAGTATATATTTTTATAAAAAGTGTGTCCTGGTCTATATATCTCCAAATCAGTTTAAATATTTTGAAGTTAAGCAATCGAATTGTCTGAGATTTTGGTCAGCCATCAGGAGTCAGGACCATCCAATTCTTTTAGGGTATGTTTGTTTTGGGACTAGTACGGATGGACGTAGGACTTTGCGATCACGTCTTTACACGAATTTGGGATGTAACATCCGAATTTCACATCCCAAATTTAATCCACACCTAAAAATACCTATTAAACCTATTATTATTCTTTCCAACACAACACTCATAAAATACATATTATACCTATAAAATCAATCATTATCACACTTTGATTTGACATAAAGTAACATCCTACCCTACTAAAATCCCAAAACAAACACACACTTTTACTATTCATCAAGATTTTCACATCTCAGGATTTTAAAGTCACGACTTCCCACGACCCCATTAATCCCAAAACAAACGTACCCTTAGGTTATGTTTGTATTGGGATTCACACGGATGAACGTAGGACTTTGTGATCACGCTCTACACGAGTTTGAGACTTAACATTCGGTTTTCAAATCTCAAACTCAATCCACACCTAAAAATAATTATTATACATATTATTACTCTTTCCAACACAACACACATAAAATAACTATTATTATACCTATAAAGTCAATCATTATCACAATAACATCATATCCTACCAAAATTCCAAAACAAATACACTTTTATTATTCATCAAAATTTTCACATAAAATAATTTTTTTTTGACTATGTAGTGTTCCATATAGTTATATTTATGATTTTTTTTTTTGCAATAAATTTGTTATGTTAACTTTTTTTTTTTTGGTAATTGCACCTCAATTTCCTAGCAGTTGTGGTTAAAAAGAAATAAAAACATAAAGAATACTAAATATTACTATCACCATTTTTAAAAGTTTGTATAGATTATCCTATAAAAATTTACATATTTTCAAAATAAAAAATATTTATTTAAATTTTCACCCAACTGTTATCTTAAACATTCTATTAATTATATTATTTAAAAAAAAGGCAAAAAATATTTGGCAATGTTTTTTCTTGAGATGGAAGTAGTATTTCAACTGGTTTTGAAGTTAATAGTATAAATTTCTCGTCACGTGATTAATGACTTATAGTCGTCCTGCAGCCTAATAGTGTCTAACTTGCAGCCGATAATATGCTGAGAATATGAGATCTTTTATTTTAAATAACACTTCTTTTGTTGAAACTGATGTATATGTTTTAAATCAAGAGTGTTCAGAACTTTTTTAAAATTAGAAATAGTGAATATTTATAAACAAAGTGATTTATATTAAATTAAGAAAGTGGCGTATTCACAAAAGAATTACTTTTATTAATAATGATTAGGTATTTGTGGGGATAGTTATGTTATTCCATGCCTCAGCTCCCTGCATATATCTCTAAATAACACTTCATTTCACTAATAATTACAATTTAAAATATATTTTTATAGTTTTATTTATTTAAATAAATTAATAATCTCTTATAAAAATATTATTTTATTCATTTAAATACTGCATATCAATTCAATTATAAAAATTTAAAAATCGAACGAATAAACAAAACTGAAACCTAGGGGTTTTTCGGGTATCTAGAGTTTTTTAGGGTTTTTAGTGTTTCTTTATGATTTGTTTAGTTTCCAAGCCGCACACCAACCCTACTTTGTTCATTTAACTCATTATTCCATGATAAATTACTCAGAACAACAGATTTTACCTTCTGATTATTATTTTTTTCCAATTTTAGGATTTTTTGAGTTTTTTTAAAGGTTTTTAGTGTTTTTTTAATGGTTTGTTAGCAGTTTGGGATTTGTGATCGAAATATCTTAACTGAGACTATATTCGATCAATACTTTGGGCTTGTTTGCAAATTCATTTGAAAAGTGTAGAATCACTTTTCCTTAAAGTTGATGAGACCCAACTTTTCAAATAAAAAGTGATTATAAGTAATTGTATTTGCAAATAAGCCCTTTATATATTAAAAATTCAGGACAGAATAAAAATCGGTAAAAGCCCAATAATTGATGATCAAGGGGCCGGGCTCGACCCAAGCGTACTATTGGGCTCTGTGGATTTGGGTTTGTAAAAGTAATTAAATTCCTTCTTTCGGTCATCGAATTAGTTGTTAAGATCTGGATTTTAAAATTTTAAACTTATATGTAATTATTACATTTACATTAGACAAAAAATTTACAAAGACATACATTTAATAATTTATGTGGCAATACCATCTTCATCTAAAACAATAGTACTACATTTTATCATAATCTTTCATTTGGAAATTCTTGCATTTTCATGAAGAGTTGATTTTAGTTAAAATAGACATCATTCAATTTAGTACATAAAATGAATATATGATTCATAATTATTGTTATGAGATAATTAGGGATATGTTATGAATGATATTATTATTAAATGCACGATTGATTCTACATTTTTATTGACTGAATGTTCAATAGAACTTGAACCATTCCTGAATTTTTTTGAGATTTTGTTTAATTGACAATAAATTATTGATATAGATTGATGTGTATAATCTTGAAAATATAGTAATGACAAGAAAAAAGAATAAAACTTAAATATAGATTGCAATTTATTAATTTTTCATAATACATGTTACAGTTTGATAAAAAAGTTTAATGCGGATTGCAAATTGAAATAAGTGATATAGTAGATGTGTCAAATTTATATAGCTTAGTCTTGTATGCACCAGTTACACCGTGAAACTCAAGTTTATTTTTAAAAAGTTACACAAAATACTACTAAAAAGTTACACATGTTATTATTGAAAAATGTATCTTTAATAGTTTAAATTTTCAGTAATAATTTATGTAACTTTTCAGTAATAAATAGTATAACTATTTAAAAATGCACTTGAATTGTACGGTGTAACGGGTGCACAAGAGACTTACTCAATTTATATTAACTCGAAATAATAAATATAGAATCTGAGCTCCAAATCAGCAATTAATTAATTAAAAATAATTGCCCGCGAATTTTTTTGCGTTTCAAGGCGCGTGACGTGTGTTTCCATTTCCAAGTCAAATTCCCTCACAAATTTCAAAAATTTCACCTTTTCAAAAACACCGAATTGCAATTCGCACCAACCAAAATTAGAAATCCCTCCATCGAAAATAAATTAAATTTGCAGGCCTTCAAACAATTTTCCCAAACTTCCCTCCAAACACCGTAACTGCGTATAAATGCGTCCTCTCTTCCCTTGTAGTCAATCAGTCATCCATGGAGTTTGCAAAGATTTGTTTATTAGAGAAGGATGACTACAACAAAGAGAACATCCCACGGGCCAAAGAGCCCGGCCCGGATAATCAGAAACTGAATTGTGCGTCGAAGAAGATCAATAAGCGGCGCAGGCAGCCTCTTAGGGATATTACTAATCTTTATTACAGGGATTCTACGGTCTCCTCCGGTTTGATTTCGAGCAATCGGAGACGAAAAGCGGCTGATGATTGTTCAGAGCGCTCCAAGATTTTGAGAAGAGATTTCAGATAGATTCGGTTGAATACAAATGTTAGATTTGATTAGATTCTTTATGATTGGTTTGGTGGTGTATTTACTGATCCATTCAATTGTCAAGTCGAAGAAAACACAAGATTTGATTTTCCAATTTGTTTTTGGGTTTCCATTTGCTTAAATCACACAAAATCTACTCTTTCTTTAATTAGCAACTGGGAGTCTGGGAGATGTTGCTCTGTTCATTATTTATCCGTTTTATGTTGTTTGGAGTCTTTGTTTTGGATCCTTTTTAATTTTTTATGAATGGAGAGATAAATATAAAATTAAACTAATTAATAAAAATATAAATTTGTGAGATTCATGATAATGAATTGAGTTTATGTATTGTATCTATCTATTTATTACTTAAGTTTATATGAAATTTACACAAAAAAATTTAGAGAGATCTAAATTTATTTGTTTTTAAAATGTACTACATCACTTCTATGAGCTTGTCTTTACTTTATACACATAATTCTAAGCTCACTGTTGGTAATGGTGCTATCACTTCCTATTTTACATGTAAGTTCTTTAGACATTCATACCATGAATAATAACAAGCATCTAGCTCTTAATAATATTTTGCATGTTCATGATATTACCAAGAATTTATTAAATATTTCTCAGTTCTTGAATGATAATAATGCCTTCATTGAATTTCATGCTACATTTTGTCTTGTTAAAAATTAGAATATCAAACAAGTTCTTTTGAAAGAAGTGTTTAAAGATGACTTATATCAACTAAATATTGCTGCCTTAAAGAGGTTTTCTAGAAACTTCTCCTCTTCTATTTTCAAGTGTAATTCTGATATTATTTATTTATTTCCTCTTCTTTGTTAAATAAAACAGCAATTGTTGCTGATCTTTGACATTTTAGACTTGATCATCCTTGTTTCAATACATTGAATTCTATAATGAACAACTTAAACTTTTTTGATTCTGTGAATGTTAGTTTTTGTAAGGCTTGTAAGCTTGGCAAGATGCATCAATCTTCTTTCCACCTGCTTTGTCACATGTTTTTTCTCTTTTTGATATTGTTCATGCTGATGTGAGGGAACCTGCTCCTCTTTCTTCTAGTGATGACTTTAAATACTACTTGTCACTGATTGATGAGCACATTATATATACTTGGATCTTTCCTTTAAAATCTAAATCTGAGGTTGCACAATGGTTATACAATTTATTGCTTTTATTGAAAGTCAATTTCATAGGTCTGTCAAGTGTTCAATTTGACATGGGAGGTGAGCTCATCTTTTTGCTTTCTAACTTTAATACACACAAAATTGTTTATAGACACTCTTTTATTCACACACCAACAAAATGGTCTTATAGAAAGAAAATGTCAACATATTACCGAAATTGGTTTATCTTTACTTGCTCAATCCTATTTGTCTATAAAGTTTTGGTGGGATGCATTCACTATTGCAGTTTATCTAATCAATTTATTTCACATACCAATTCTGCATAATATATCTCCATTTTAGAAATTGTATAATAAGGCACCTAACTGTTCTGTTATTAAGGTGTTTGGTTGTTCATGTTATCCTTTCTTAAGACCATATAATTCTTCTAAATTGAAATTTAGATAATCTCAATGTGTGTTTTCTGGGCTACAGCTCGCATCATAAAGGTTGCAAATGCTTACACCCCTCTGGCAGAATATCAAGGGTGTAAATGGATCTTGGCGGTCGGCGGGCGGTCGACCACCTTCAAGCGCCAAGACCGCCTAGGCAGCATCTAGGCGGCGCCAATGTTTTTTAATATATTTTTAATTATTTTTAAAAAAAATCTACTAATCTTAATTTTTTTCTAATAAAAATGTACATTTCACAATAAATTATAAACTTAAAACATAATTAATAGTTTAATACCCAAATGCATTTTTCACAAAATACAACAAGTCAATTAAATACTAAAAACCATCATAAAATGACATTGTTCATCTTCTAAACAAACCACAAAAATAATTAGATATTAATTATTATTAGTTTATTACTTATTAGTTATTAGATATTACATTATTACTATATTAGTATTACTTTAATTATTAATTTATTATTTGTTTAAATTTAAAAATTAAAACTGACTAAATAGTACATAAATAACATAACAAACTAAAAAAAAAGAGCAAAAATCCGCCAAAATCCGCCGTAACCCGCAAAATTCGCCATTTGCTTGACACCGCCTAGGCCGCCTAGGCGGCGGCAAGAGCCCTGACCGCCTTTTTTCACCGTCGAGACCTAGGCGTCGGCGGCCACCATTTGCATCAATGCAGAATATACATCTCTAACACTGTGGAATTTAATGAAATGGACTTTTCTTATTCTACTCTTATGTCTAATGTCTTTTCTGCCCCATCTTCTCCCTCATTTTCCCCCCTCACTCCTACCTTCTCACTACCTCAACATTCTCCCATTCTCACAATATTGAGCAACCACCATCTCTTCATTTACATTATCCATCTCATTCTTCACCTATCATATTTCCCTCAAACTACTCCCATCTCTATCCTTCAAATATCGAAACTTCTGTCTCCTCTTCTGTGATTGCCCCATCTATTATACATGTTCATCCATTTAATACTCATTACATGATAACCAGGTCTAAGACTGATATATTCAAGCTCAAATCCTATCTTTCGTCTTCTTTCTTACCTTCTATCACTGAACCAAACACTGTCTCCCAAGCTCTTCTTCAGCCTTAATGGAAGCAAGCCATGCTCAATGATTACACTGCTTTTCTAAAGAATCATACCAGGGATTTAGTTCCTTTCACTCCTGATATTAGCCATATTACCACCAAGTGGATTTCAGGGTCAAATACAATAAGGATGGTTCCATTGCAGATATAAGACAAGACTTGTTGCTAGGGCTTTCAACAACATGCTAGTTTTGATTACTTTTAGACTTTTTCTCCTGTCTTGAAACCTCTTAGGGTATGTTTGGTTCAGGGGACTAAATAGTCAATCCCCCAAACACAGGACTATTTTGGCCAAATCATGCATGTTTTGGCCGGAATAGTCCTATGTTTGGGGGATTGACTATTTAGTCTCCTAAACCAAACATACCCTTAATGGACTGATAGTCTTCTCTCTGGTAGCTACAAAGGGTTGGCAGGTCCAACAGATGGACATTAACTATGCGTTCTTGAATGGCCAGTTACATAAGACAATTTATATTACTCAACCATAAGGTCTTGTGGACAACTCTTATCCCACGCATGTTTGCAAGTTGGTTAAGGCTTTAGCTAGTTTGTGGACAGCTCTCATCCCACACATGTTTGCAAGTTGGTTAAGGCTTTAGATAGTTTGAAGCAAACTCCAAAGGTGGTATGATACTCTCAAGCCCTTCTTATTGTTCTTCCTTGCCTATGTGGATGATATCTTGATAACTGGTGATGATGATGGTATTATCTTTTAGCTGATAGACACTTTTCATTAGCAATTTTTTTTTCTTCTCCTGAAAGTGTTTTGCTTTCCAACCAAGCTACTGCACCTTTTTTTCTATTAAGTTGCCGAATGGGCTGTGGGGCTTTTTTTTTTTTTTCCAATTCAAAATGGGCTGGTGCCCTTTTTCTTTTGGCCCAGGTTAAATGCACTCACGTTTGTTAATAGTACACACACTAGATGAATATACATATTATAAAATAAGTACACCCATCTTATTGTATCATTTTTACCCTTAACCCTAATTTCTCACCTTTTTTCACAGCAACTTCCAACCGTTCATTACTCTCTCTCGCATGACTTTGGTTTCCTAAAAAAAGAGCTGTAATATTTCCTCTCTCTATCATCCCAATATCCACCTCCCCTCTTCTTCTCACCAGTCACCACCCACCCTTTCCTACGTTTTTTTTATCAATTACCTTAATCACCATTAAATTTAATTATTCTTTTTTCCTTCGCTTCTCACCCCCTCTCGTCCTTCTTGTCTACTACAAATCATGTTTGATTTAATTTCATCTATTTTCTCTAAAAAAAATTGAATTTGATTTTCTCCAACTAATCACGTATTTTGATTTTTATTTTCAATTCTGAATTGATTTTCAATTTTTATTACCGAAATTTAGGCTAGATTTTATATATTATCTTCGAATCATTGTGCAACTTTTAGAAAGTCTCAAATAGATGGAAATATTTTGTTAAATTTTTATTATTATTTTTGAACTTTATCTATGTTCTCGGTAATATTAGCCGAAAAATTATCTATATTTAAATCTTAAAATTCTCGGTATTTTATCTAAAATTCAACCATAATTGCTGAAGATTTGTTAATTTTTCAGCAAACTAAAATTGAAGATTTTATATTATATACACCATTTTTTCATCAGGGGCATAAAAATCGGATTATTTTATTATAGTACAAGTGGTCGAAGCTGTTGGGCTGCCATGAAAGTCGTTTATAGAAATTGCATTATGTTAGTGTTAATTGCACTATGTTTATTAAGTTATGAGGGGCATATTTGTTATTTTATTTTCAGGTGTGTGTACTTCAAACATCAGTGGATGCATATAACCTAGGCCTTTTCTTTTTTTATTTAAAATGCTAATGGGCCGCTGCATTTTCTCATCTCAATGGGCCGCTGCACTCTTTTTTTTTTTTTTTTTCATTTACTTTCAAATGGGCTTCTGCTCTTCCTTTTTTCTCATTTTTTTTTTTCATTTAATTCCAAATGGGCTTCTGCTCTTCCTTTTTTCTCACAGTGTATTTTATGTTGTTTTTTTGGGTATGGACTATGGAACATGGATGAGTCTTCGTTCATGTATTACTTAACTTTGTTTTTTCTGGATATTAGTTAAACTTATTTTTGGTATTACTTAGAACTTATTTTTAGAATATTATAAATTAGGGTCACTTACATATTAGTTTAAAAAATTTGCACGGTAGTATGTTTTTATTTTGTACGGAAGCATTTTTTTTTTGCATGGGACCAATATGTAATTTTTGTCAATTTGTTGAATAATTTTGTATTTTTCCCTATAATTTATTCTTTGAGTGTTATTCATTTATTATTTATTCATTAATTATTTATTTATAAATTATTTTTTGAGTATTATAAATTATTATTTGGATATTATAACATTTTCTTTCGGTATTATAAATAATTGTTCAGGTATACTTATTTATTAATCTATAAATTGGAGGAAAGAGTTGAATGAGATTCAACCTCAATATTGAAATCATACTGCACATTCGAAGAAAATGGATTTTTGCAGAGATTAATTAATTTGAATTGGAAAGGCATTTTTGGTAATTGACAATATTTGTTTGACGGCGAATTCAATAAGGACGGCGGCCATGGCGATGAAGATTCCTCTTGCTTCATGCCACCTGATACTCGCTATAATTAAATTGATGCATTAAACTGATACACGAATATATGTCACTTTTTATAATTTTGTGTTGAATAATACTCTCATTTTTACAATTCTTCTTAAAAAAAAAAAAGGAAAAAAGAAATGGCTCTAAATTTCCATGAATATTGGATTGGAATGGAATCAACACCCTGATACAGTGTTCTGTTTTTGTTCCCACACAGAGCTCTTCTTTTAGTTCTTATATTTCATGGATGAGGCCCAAGATATGAAGAATCACACTAAAGGAGATTCCAAAATTGTCATTATCAGCCCAATAAAATTTGACAAACTAAAACCCCATTGGTTGGACTTCTGTTGTGAAAACCTAATCGGAAAATAAAATAAAATAAAATAAAATAAAAATGATGTTCCAAACCAAACAGACAGATGTGAGTTTTAACTTCATCACACACAACAACCAATCATCTTTGTCGTTGATTCATGCACCTGTCCATTGGATTAGGCCATGGGTCCTTTGCATATTCATTCTCACCAGGGGATCTCATTCTCACATTCAATTCATTTTTGGACACAATTAATTAAAACTATCCCTACACACACTTTCTAAGCCACTTGTGCGTACCTTCCATCCAAATTAATGCCCCCTTTGACCCTTTCAACATCACAAACGGCTAACATGCCCCCAAACCTGCTGCTGACTAGACACACACTTTTTTAAATTGGAACCTTTTTCATACCTCATCACATTAATCAAGGTACTAGGTTAGGCTCAATATTCTGTTTGCTTATCTAATCATATTATTGACAGCTCAAACTTGATAAGACATTGACCACATTTTCCTCTATATAGTATCTCCCTCCATCCACATTATTAATATTGCTAATTACCACAATGTCTTGCCTCAAATTATTCTTGCTCCTCATGCTACTATCAGTGATTGCAGCACGTCCCGATGAGTCCTTTCGCCATAAGATGAGAGCAACCGAATCTTTTCGAGCAATGTTCCGTAGAAACATGTTGCTCGACGGCGAAGATCAGAGTGGCTCCGCGGGCTCTGATCGCCGGTATAAGCCTTATCGCAATAGTCCCGGTGGACCTGATCCTTACCATCATTAGAATCTCATGAATTTTAATAGAGCAGGTGTCTTGTTCACTAAGTGCAAAGTGCAAATTAAGTACATTTTTTAAAAAATTACGCAAAATACTGTTGAAAAGTCACATACTTTATTTACTGAAAAGTGTATTTTTAAAAATTCACTTTTTAGTAATAAGACGTGTGATTTTTCAATAATAAATAGTGTAACTTTTAAAAAATATATACTCGAATTACACGGTGCAATAGTTGCGTACAAGAATAATTCATTTCAATTATGCTTATAGATCAATGTATCAATTATATCCCAATTTGTCTGTACTATGTATGCTTTTTAATATGTTTTTTCCTCATGCAAGTCAATAGCTGCGTCGACTTTTGTAGAGAGAGTGTTGATACCTTGTTTTTAACCTTTAAGTATCATTAAGGGCATATTCCTTTCCAAAGCATTTATTGGTGGTGGTGCACTGCTGCTTATGATTATGATCTTTTATTGCATGAAGGGAAAAACACAACTGTCAAATTAAACCATCCCAGCTGAAACTTTTAATTTTATTTTTTCAGAAAGCGCTCTGTATGAAAATTCTTCAATAATAATGAGAATGAAGATAAATGTATAACAATTATAGTAGATAATAAGAACAAATGAGGTACATAATATTGATTTTTCCCCTAAATAAAGTAAATATTATCCTCATCTCATCCTATAATTATACTCCTCAATTAATCGCCTATACCATAATCAATAACTTTTTTTTTCAACTTATTCCAAAATTAGAGCACAACACTAATGATGTAACCACCAAAAACACAAACTATCATTCAATATATATAAGGATAAAGAAAGAAGCCATTGAAAAATTTGAAAACCCTTAGTTCTTAAAGCTTTTTATTCCAAATTTTTTTAGGTGTGGTTCCTATCTCTCTACCTTGATCTCAATTTTTTTTTTTATTATTATATCTTTTACACATTTAATATTATATTCATTAATCTATACATGTGCCGAAAAGTCATGGGAAGCTTTTAAAGGGTCCGAGGGAATAGATTTTGAATGCAATTAATTTGATTCCATTTTGAAACTTTTTTATATTTTAATGCCTTATATTATTACATCAATTACATTTCTAATATGTGGCAGTGTGGTATATACTGACCGTCGATAATTGTTTTACCATACAAATATCATATATCAAAATTGTGGAACTCAAAATAAGAAACGTATTTGTTTCAAATGTTATTCACTTTGTTATTCTAAGTGAAATAGTTAAATAATATTATTAGTAGAACATAAAATCACCATGGCATGAAATGGGGATCCGATCAAGGCAGTGAATATAAGGTTTTGATGCTGTTGAAATGATTCAACAACCCATTGTGCTTGGTTGTAAGAATATCCGTCACGAAATACCTTTCGCTCGTAAAACAAGGACAAGTCTTGTATGAAAATAATTCGTAAAATAATGAGTATGTGAATATAAAGTTAAATAATAAAATAAGAAAAAACGTATTTTATTGACTTTTGTTAGTGTATAAAATTTCTTTTTTAAGCGTGTGAAAGTAAAATTGGGACGTTCAAATAAGATAAGTGTGAAAGTATTCCAGGGATGGAGGGCGAAATTTCTTGGATGTCCCTTGTCTCGTCTCTTGGACTGCATAACAAAAAGATTCAGAGAGATGTCCCGTATCATCTTTCCACGCCCTGTCCTTGGATATGTCGAGAGGAATGATTGTTTCCGTGGCGGTTACATCATTACTGTTGTGCTTTGGTGTCCTGGGTTGTACGACAATCTTTCCTTCAGTATTGAGGTAAAGCACTTTGGGAGTTAATGTACTATCGTTGGCCCCTCTAGTTCGAAAGAAATGTGAGGGTTTGAAAATGTTGTTGAGTCGTTTAATTTTAGAAGGGATATTGGTTCAAAAAAATCATTATATTTACAAATTAGTTTATAATATTTGCACGGAAGCATGTTTTTTTTTTTGCACGGAACCAATATATAATTTGTGTGAATTTGTTGAACCATTTTATACTTTTTCCATTTTAGAAAGACATGAGATTAGTATTTGAAGATTTTGAAGAGTCCTTGTAGATGAGGCTTAAACAGAGTCAAGTTTAAAGTTGCTTGGTTTGTTTAAGAATTCAAAATTTTGGTCATAATAAAGTGTCATCGTGTTCTTCTTTTCCAGAAATAACTAAAAAACACAATTCCTATAAAAATATGGAAACATGATATTAAACAATTATTTACTCGATTGATGATTTCATTAATGTTATTTTCGTAAGCATAATTGTGAGAAATGCGAAGCTATTCACAACAATCCATGTATTTTTCTCCCACTTTTTTTTCATTCAACAAGGGTGGTATTCTATGAGATATATTTATTACGTACTAACGTTCTTGTAAGTTTGATTTCAGATTATATTTGCATTCACTTAATTGTAAGTAATATATATTTTTTTTGAGAAAATATAAAAATTGGTCATATAACTTTGTTTGAGTCCAGATTTAGTCATTTATCTTTTTAATTTCTCGATTATAGTCCTTTTGTTATAAAAAATAGTCATTTCCGATGAAAATTTAAAAAAATTGCCGAAATTTACACCTGTTCCAGGAGCAAATATAAAAAATGGTACTGTAACTTTGTTTGAGTCCATATCTAGTCCTTTATCTTTTTAATTTCTCGATTATAGTCCTTTCGATATAAAAAATTATATATTAATTTAAATTAATTTTTTTTATAAAATATTGAAGATTATATAATTTTATTTAAAAATACTTATTTTTTATTTTAAAAAATTTAATTTAAAATTAATATATAATTTTAGATAACAAAAGGACTATAATCGAGAAATTAAAAAGATAAAGTACTAGATCTGGACTCAAACAAAGTTACAGTACCATTTTTTATATTTGCTCCTGGAACAGGTGTAAATTCCGACCAATTTTTTTAATTTCCATCGGAAAGGACTATTTTTATAACAAAAAGACTATAATCGAAAAATTAAAAAGATAAAGAAGTAAATTTGGACTCAAACAAAGTTGCAGGACCATTTTTGATATTTTCTCCTGAAATAGGTGTAAATTTCGGCCAATTTTTTTAATTTCCGTCGAAAAGGACCATTTTTTATGTACTCATGGGCCGGATACCTTGGAAACCCGCTCCACTTGTCTAAAAATGTAGGATTTTGCTTAGAAGTCCTAATCCATGCACCTATATATATCATCCACTAATATAAAATCATGGCTTATGCAAAGTACCTTGTGGGCTGGATCCTAAGCACAACTACCCTAGTTAATTTGTCCAATAATGTAGGATCATCATTGCACTTGGCGGCCCAAACTCTATGGTCATAGCTAAGGTCATCCTATAAATAAGTACTAAGATTCTGTTTTTGATCCTACCCGGCGGCCCAAACTCCATGATCATATTGCTAAGGTCATTGTATAAATAATTACTTCCTCCGTCCCACTATAAGTTTCTCACTTTCCTTTTTTAGATGTCCCACTATAAGTTTTTCATTCCATAAAAAACAACAACACTATTTCATATATTAATAAATAAATACCACTTTTCACAATTCCCCATTACTTTTTCACAACTTCCCATTACTTTTACACAACTTTTTATTACTTTATACAAAAGTCAACATGTGACCCACCATATAATAATAAATAATACACTTTCTTAAACAAAACAACAAAAAGAAACAAGAAGTTTATAGAGGGACGGAGGGAGTACTAAGATTCTGTTTGGTTAAGGATGAGATGGAAAAAGGAGGATAAAGATAATTCAATGAATAATAAATCTATATTTATTAAGAATAAAAGAGTAGGATTGAATAAAATTTTATGTCAATTTATTTTTCTAGAGAAAAAATGCAATTTTACCCAAAATCTTTTTCTCACTCACTATATATATATATATTTTCACTCAGTTTTTTCTCAACAAACTCTAGGGGAGCTTCCTTTTACACTCTCTGTACACACTAACATACATAGTAGTTAGAGTTTTATTGTTTCTTAGTTAATTTCAATTGGAATTAATGAGATTACTGAACATTTAAGTTGTATTGACTCTATTGAAGTGATTTCTATTCTTTATATTTACTTTTGAGTGACTTGATTAATATGCTTTTGGTGTATCACATTGTTATTGGAATTGATTTTATATTTTTAGCAATGGGAAATAATTATTTTGCTTTGAGTGATGGATTAAAAAAGAAAAACTTATATGAGACTGTTTATAACAAGACATGCCACTTATTAATAAAAAATATTATTTTTAAAAAGTCATAAATTTTTTAATAAAAAGTGAAAGTCACTTTTTATAAAGAATATTAAAAATTTTTATTAAAATTTTATCACTTTATAAAAGAGATAATTTTTTATTAATAAGTGCAGATCCCATAATATGAGACGGTCTCGCACAAGACTTAATTTTTAGTAAATGACTCAATTTAGATACATATACAATTAAAAATATAAAAAAGAATAACTACTAAAAATTTTCAGAGGTTTAAATCAAAAAATTTACAAAATAGAAATTTGTTGTGAAAATATTTATATAAATAACTTAGAAAAAAATAAATTAATTAGAAGAATACTTTTTATAAAAATGACTCAACGAGAGTGATGATTAATACCTTAAATGTAATAACTAAATCAAATGAAGTAATGATTATTTTTATTCAAAAAAGAAAAGAAAAGAAATATACTATCAGCAATATCTTCTATTATCATTAATTATTGTAATTATCATATACTTATTCTATTTATCAAATACCATGCAGCAACATTTAAACCAAGCGCCACTTAAATATATATATATATATATATATATATATATATATATATATATATATATTTTGATCAGCAAAAATAATTTTATTTCTTTTTAAAAGAAACAGGACATCAGAAATACTCTTTCATACAAGTTACATCCAAGACTCAACATTTCCTGTATACATGTCGAACCTCACAATAGAAGTTAGTCACCAAGTCTCCAAACACTTCAAGAATATTTTCAAGCCAACCTTATATCTCTCTTCTTATTCGTTCCCAGATGGAATCAAACCCGGACCACCCACTCAAGTGAGGAGCTCGGTGGCCAAGTGAGCTAACCCTCATGGTTACTTAAATATATTATTTGTAATTACCTAATATTTGTAATCAAGTAACATTGAGAAGTTTGTATCATCATAATCTATCATATTAAATCATGTAATTCATGCAAACAAATACAATTTAAATTAGAGAAAATTATGCAAAATAGTCATTGGTTATATAGCTAAATTATAGTTTAAGTCACATTGACCTAATTAAAAAGATGTTTTTTTAGTATTTTGAAATTTTACAATTTCGCTCCCATCCAAAATTGCGCAGGAATTATTTGGAATTGCTGAGAATGAACATTATTAATGGTTCTAATGTTTAATTTTGAAAAGATAAGATTTTCAGGTGTGTTTGTTGTTTTCACAATCTCTCTGCATATTGCTTTCTACAGTATGCGCGCTCTGAAGAATTTGCAATTTAATTCGGGAATAATTTGGAATTGCTGGGAATGAACCACATTAGTGGTTTTAATGCTTTAATTTGGTACTAAAAAAATTTAATTAAATGAGGAGTATTTATCTAAAATATTTATCAAAATGATTAAAACAGAGTTTTGTGACATTACATGACAAAAAAAAGAATCACTACTACACATTTAAATTTGGAAAGCTCCACTTAGACAGCCCTTATCGAAACCGCTCTCCAAAGTTCCCATTTAGAGAGCAGCTTTGCCACAAATTTTTTTTTTTAAAAAAAAAATACATTAAAGGTGATTAATGTGGAGTCCAGTTCACAAGCCTTGGTACAAATTGGAGCAGGAATGAAGCATTTTAGAGCCTTGTTTGTATAATAAGTCGCAAGAGTGGATTCCATGGAAACAAAGGTGATTAGTGTGGAGTCCAGTTCACAAGCCTTCCCACTTTTTTTTTTGGATTAATTAGGTTTTTGTTTAATTAGATTTTTTTTTGTTTATATATGAGATTTTTATTGAATACTCTTTCATTATTAATATTTAGTGTTGCAATGGAGCTTGTAATTGTGTTGATTGCTAATTTCAGAAATTATGTTGATAACTAATTTCAGAATATACTGGTGTTGATTACTGAATCTCATTTGTTTATGTATAATTAATACGCATAGTGGCCGAGAATTTAAACAAAAAAAGATGCACTTTAAGCTGGACTCTTGGAGAGCGGGTATCAGTGTTCTAAAAGTCGCTAGTCGCTAGTCGGTCGGACCACTAGGGTCTAGCGACTAGAGGGACTAGTCGGGGACTAGTCGGAAACTCCTAAACGGTAAATATAATTAATTATTTAATAAATTAATAATACATTATGTATAAAATAATAATAAACTTTTTTTTAATATTTTTTTAATTAATAAAATTATAAGCTGGAGGTCCACTAATAAATAAATGGGAAAGTTGGGCCAAAAGCCCATGAGACCTATATCTAAACCTAAAATTTCAGAAACCCACTTATCCACATTGTACCATCTATTATACTCTTGTTCTCTTCCTCGGTCATTACCACGGATTTTCAGCGGTTGCCTCCTCCACCTCAACCGCCGCCTCCTCCCACGCCGGCGCCGCCCACGCCTGTGCGCTACATCAGACAAAGTCGCAGCCTCGCCTCCGCGCTGCCACACGCGACGCACCGGTCATCTGTTTGCCGAAGAAGACAGCAGCGCCGCCGGAAAAGCTCACCAATTGACGCCGGAGAAGACATCTGGACGTGTAAGTCGTCGACTTGGCGCCTAGACCCGACTAGTCGACGTCTAGGCGCCGACTAAAGACCCGAAAGTTTTTCCTTGCCGATTTGGGGTTTATCGGGTCGGTCGTCGGCCGACTAGCGACTAGTCGGCCGACTAGGCCGTTTTTTAGAACACTAGCGGGTATAAACCACTTTTTAAGTGTTTTTTGGAGAGCGGTTTTTAACGGCTTTCTGAACTTAGAGAGCTGTCACTTGGAGAATCTTATAACCGCTCTCTAAGTGGAAGAATAAGGAATCTCCAAGGTCAAATTTATATTAGTGAATTTGGTCAAACAAAAATGGCTAAAAAAGAATTTTTCTCTTTTAAATTATGTGTGACCATATTGCATGTACCCAATAATGAAAATATCAGTATCGATAGAAATATCGAGATCCTAAATTCATGAAAATGTCGATGAATATATCAATATCGAATATCGATATCGGTAAATTTAAAAAATGATAAAAATTTAATAACAAATATTTATTACATAAATTTAAAAAATAATATGAACAAATTTTACATTTATAATAAATTTACATAAAATATATTATTTTCTTATTTTTTGTTAAAAATTATTGATATTTTTTTATATTTTCTCGATAATTTCGACATTTTAATGATATTTTATAGAAGAAATTAATCGATATTGATATTACACACTGATATTTATTGACATTTTTTTATATTTTTATGGATGTTATAGAAATATCAATGCTACCACAAAAATTTAGAATTGGTGATTCTTTCTACCCAATATCGATATCGGTGATCATGAAAATTGATATATCGTGGATATAACGGGGAAATATTGAGATATTCTCATCCTTGCATGTACCAATATAATTATTCAAATATATCAGATTATTAAGAGTAATATGTATGTTACTGTAAGAAAAAAATATTAAATTTTCATAAATATTTATTGATTTTTATAGAAATAATTATATTTTAAAATGTAGTAACACGCATTTTACCATACAGTAACACACATATGTTCATGTAGGATACATTCTGGGACTGGCGAGATATAGTAACACATGTAAGATATTATATTAACAACATATTATCAACATAAAATCAATAATAAAAAATTAAGAAAAACATATTTGTTTTTGTAAAAATACATATTATTCTTATAGTTACTTTAAAAGTACAAAAAAATAAATTTTTAAGATGTAGTAACACACATTTTGTCTTACAGTAACGCATATATGTTCATGTAGTATACATTCTAAAACTGTCGAGATTTTCCTTGAAAATTTTATTTTACCCGGTTTGACCCGCTAAGGATCGCGGATTTTTATCTGGGTATATGGCACGATGTGCAATATTACATTTAAGAATTTGTGTATCTTTCATTATCATTAATTATTGTAATTATCATATATGTATTCTATTTATCAATACCATGGAGCAAACTTTAAACTAAGCGCCATATAAATAAGCATATTATTTGTAATTGGCTAATATTTGTAAGGGAATAAAGTTTTTGTAGTTATACAACTTATCATAAATTTAAAATTGATCCATATGGATTATATATTGATATTGATCCTATAAATTTAAAAATATTTAGATTTTGGTCCTTTTACAAACTTACAAGACCAAAATCTGATTTGTAAATTGACCAAAATAATTTGATTTTGGTCCTATAAATTTGTAAAAGGATAAAAATCAAAATATTTTAAAACTGATAGAACCAATATCAAAATAAGGACAAATTATGGGATTTATAATCCTTTAATCCCTTTCTAAGGGACATCATGTAAGTTCCTATCATCACAATCTATCATATTAAATCATGTAATTCATGCAAACAAATGCAATCTAAATTAGAGAAAATTATGCAAAATAATCATTAGTTATATGACTAAATTATATTTTAGCCACATTGACCCAAAAAGAAATCTTTTAGTTGACATTTTGCAATTTGGCTTCCAACCCAAAATTGTAAGGGAATTATTTGAAATTGTTGGGAATGAACATTATTAGTGGTCCTAATGTTTGATTTGATAAAAATGTGATTTTCAGGTGTGGTGTTTTCACATTCTCTCCGCGTATTGCTTTCTATTTCCCGTACCGAAGAATTTGCAATTTAATGCGGGATTGATTTGGAATTGTTGGGAATGAACCTCATTAATGGTTCTAATGCTTTAATTTGATACTAAAAAAAAATTAAATGAGGAGTGTTTATGTAAAACACTTATCAAAATGACTAAAAAAGAGTTTTTGTGACATTACATGAAAAAAAAAAAATTTAACCTGATAAAAAAAATAATATTAACCTGACAAAAAAAATAATTTAACCTGACAAAAAAAATAATTTAAAAAAGTGATAAACTTTTAATAAATGATAAAATTTTAATAAAAAGTGAAAGTCACTTTTATAAATAATATTATCCTTTTTATTAAAACTTTATTACTTTATAAAAGAGAAAACTTTTTATTAATAAGTGCAGATCTCATAACCTGAGTCGATCTCGCACAAAACTTACTTTTGTAAAAATGACTCAATTTAGATACATATACAATTAAAAGCATAAAAAAATAAATAATAAAATTTTCCGGAGGTTTAAATCATAAATTTTACAAAATAGAAATTTTTGAGAAAATATTTATATAAATAACATAGAAACAAAAATAAATTAATTAGACGAATTCATTTTATAAAAATGACTCTAATGATTATTTTATTTAAAAAAAAATACTATCGGAAATATCTTTTATTATCATTAATTATTGTAATTATCATCTACTTATTCTATTTATCAATACCACGGAGCAACATTTAAATCAAGCGCCTTTTAAATATATTATTTGTAATCATGTAACATTGAGAAGTTTCTATCATCACAATCAATCATATTAAATCATGTAATTCATGCAAACAAATGCAATTTAAAGAGAAAATTATGTAAAATATTCAATGGTTATGTACCTAAATTATATTTTAGTCACATTAACTTAAAAAAATATTTTTTTATTCATTTTAAAATTTTACAATGTCGATGGATATATCAATATCGAATGTCGATATCGGTAAATTAAAAAATTATAAAAATTTAATAACAAATATTTAGCACATAAATTTAACAAAACAATATGGACAAAATTTTCATTTATAATAAAATTTATATAAAATATATTATTTTTTGTTAAAAAATATAGATATTTTTCGATATTTTCTCGATAATTTTGATATTTTAATGATATTTTATAGAAGAAATTAATCGATATTGATATTACACATCGATTTTTATCAATTTTTATGGATGTTATAGAAATATCGACGCTACTACAGAATTTAGAATTGATAATTCTTTCTATCCAATATCGATATCAGTGATCATGAAAAATGAATTTATCATGAATACGTCGGGGAAATATCTTGATATTTTCATCCACAAGTGTACCAGTAAAATTATTCATCACATATATTAGATTCATACAATCCATCCCAACAACTGCAATCAAAATCTATATGATACGATTTTATAATATGTGTTACGAAATATTAATAAGTTGTACAATGCATTATTTCTTGGATTAACTAGCCTCTTTCACAATGTATATAAGGGGAGCATTTCTCCATAGTCCCTCCCATCTTCTATTTAATTTGTCATTGTGCATGATTAAAAAATGGGTTCCTCAATTACAACTAATTAAAGTATTTAGTTTATGCTTGCTAATTGGATTTTATGCAGTTCCAACGAAGGCGATGAGTTTGGTTCCTCAAAACAAGGACTCTTGAGCAAGAATAATTAATGTTAATTGCTTCATCCCTTGGAACAGTATCTGGTGGGTCGGATCCTATCCATAACCCCGATCATTCCTTGTTCAATAAAGAAAGATTGCATGAATCCTATCCACAATATATATATCCTGGAGTTCCTTCCTCGTCCAATAAAAAAGAATCGTCATTTAGAACAGTACCTAGAGGGCATGATCCTATATATATATCCACAATCCTAAAATTAATCCTCCCTCATTCAATAATAAAGAATCGTCATTTAGAACAGCACCTCACGGGCTAGATACTATATATATATCCACAACCCTTAATTCCCTAGCTCCCAGCTTATCGAATAATATTGGAGGATCATAATTTATAAATGTACCTCTGCTAGCTGGTCTTATTCTATCCAACCCCGTATCGATCTCCAATGCATTAATTAATGGTTAGATCGAGAAGTCTAGCTCTATGATTCTCAAATGTTTGTACTACAATGTTAATTAAAATGGATGATAAATTAATAATACTTAATTCAAATAAATGATGGGGAATTTAGAAGTTTAATTATGTTTTCAAATCCTTGAGTCCTTAATTTAAATTATTCTAGTAATCTTGTTTCTGTTATTCAAATACAATATATATAATAGTCCATGACTTGTATATGATTGAATATAATCCACACATATAAGTTAAAACATGAAACTTATAAATACATTCAGTTTTATCCGCTTTAAATGACAAAAACAAGTGTTCATTTTTTAGTAAGCATTTATGTAAAAGGTGTTTGATTTCCGAGATTATGATGAATTAAGTCTCTAATCCCAAGTAATACTATTTTTGGTTTTCATGATTCGAGTCCAGGAATAAACTATGGTCCAGGATTCGAATTCTAGCTAATCCTACAAAGTTAAAGTTGATTATTTGATTTCACCTATTTCATTAGATCATTTAATCCCAAGACTAAGTTTATTAATTTACTCTCAATTATTGTGGTAATTCATTAAAAATATTGTTAATTAAAAATGGGTAGATTTGACAATTTGATCTCATTTATCCTTAAATCCAAACAGAAACTGAGATTAAATTTAAGAAGACAATCATAAATATCAAATACATAATATTTTAAAATTAGGATAACTATCAATACAATCCATTGAATTTTATCCACTATTAATCCTGTTCAGAAAATGAAATACCCCCTAATTTTACTGTGCAATTCAAGTGTTCTTAAATAATTTTGGGTTATTTTTAATGAACAGTTAGAATTGTTTAGCTGAATATTTACAAATATTCCACCGTAAGTATTCAATATAAATAATTTTAACTGTCCAATAAAAATAATTTTTGTTGTCTGAAAATAGTATTGAGTTGTGCAGTACACCTAATCTATACTCATATAAATTAATCATCTAATTTAAAGCATAAATAATTTTTGAACATCCATCATTTTTTATTAAACAATTTAATAAAGTAGAGGCCGTTGGATTGAACTGCTGAAAATTTTAAATATTCATTTTGTTTGAGATGTTAAAACTTATCGTTGGTAATAAAAAGGAACTCAACCCTTTACTTTTTCTCTTGTTTTTAGTTTTCTCATTTTACGTGATGTTTTATGGGTGACTTACATATTGATTCAAAAAAATAGTTATATCACTATGACAAATTCACTGATAGATAGCGGGTAAAACCCGCCATTAAAAGGGTGGAAAAAACGCTGTTGAACATGGTGATATTAAAAGTGGTGCCGAACAACAGCGGTTTAAAACCGCTATTATATATAAGGGCGGATTTTAACCGCTATTAAAAGTACATTCAATAGCGGGTAATACCCGCTGTTGTATATTAAAAACCGCTTTTATAAGTACTTTCAAGAGCGGTTTACTTAAGATATAAGAGCGGGTATTACCCGCTATTAAAAGTAAAAAACATAGCGGGTAATAACAGCTTTCTTTTCTCAATATTTTTCCAATATTTAATTATTGCAATATTATATATTTTTTTAATAAAACTTGTAGTACGATTTTTATACTTTAATTAAAATAAAAATAAATTTTAATATAAATAACATTAAATCTAAAAATTCAAAAGTTCATATCATTACTTGCTAATCATTGCAATAATCTTTAAAATGCATTACATCAATATAAATTCAAGTACCAATGGTGTTCAATAACTAAATTAATTAACTACTACATCATCATAATAATCAAATAGTCTTGAGCAACACATTTGATATTCTCTTGCAGTACCATATCTCTCCTCCATTCCTTGGTTCACAACTGATGAATGAACATGTGTATAGCATAAGCTAAAATTTGGAATAAAGTACCTCTGGAGCTGAGCCTTAGTTATGCCAACTTGATCTTGAGCAGTAACACTGTCATTATGGGTTCATATTAGGAGTTAATCAATAAGAATTTGATGCCTATAATATATATTTGAAGAAAAATGGCTTTACTCAACATGATTAAAAAAAATTAATGCTACACATATATTATCACAAAATTATTTTTATCTCATTTGCACCGTGTACCAATAATACTTTAGTTTGTAATAACTAAAGTAGTACAGTTCTATATATAACAAATCAGATTAGAAAAGGCTTAATTCTGAAACTTCACGGAAAAAACATCAATGTTTATCAAGTCGAGTTTTCTTATTAATTTCAGAAATTGAGCTGCAAAGCTGCTACTAAGAAGTCTAAGAACAGAACTTAAGTACCCCCACCAACTTTCTTGATTCGTGGCCCAGTTTAGCATAAATGAAATCATCAAGCCCACTTTTCCACATTGAGAAACAATAAAATAAAAATCACAACATCATAATCAAATTACCAAATGCACCTAAATTGTTGCAAGAATTTACCATTCAGTGGCATGCCTTGCTCTTGAATAGGGACGAAATGATCCCTCTTCCCTGATATGCTTGGCTTCAGTTCAACAACAGTAATAACCTTCTCCAATCACGTTTTCCTCAGAGAAATTGTTAGTTGCAGCCGCAATAGCAGCGAACTTGAACAGGGGTAACTTAAAATCATCATTAGTCCTTTATCAATCAAAGCATAATAAATTTTTTTTTACAGAACTCATTACCCTATTCTTCTCGGCCTCAATTCTCTCCTCTTATATCTTCATTTCCCTGATAAAGAATCAGAAAACATCATACATAATTAATTAAAAAATGTTAGTTTCATAATACCAAGACTCTTTCTTCTATTGTCTCGGGGACTACTTACACAAGAGAATTACAATAAAAGGCAACATGATTACAATAAAATCCTGCAATGCAGGAAGCATAATGATGTGTTAATGGGCTACTCAAATATGAGACTTGTATTTCTCATTCACAAATCCATCTTTCTTTATGCTACTCACTCTCAGTTTTGTCCTACTTGTCTTTCTTTTGTTACTGAAAATGGAGGTGCAAAGTCAATACCAAATGCCCAACAACTGAGATAAGAAATCAATGTTCGTAATCATATTGACATGATAAAAAAAATGTGAACTAATCATATACAAAGCAAAAAACCAGATCTAAGTTAACACCTAAAATGATGCTAAAATAAAGGCTAGTTGTGTCACACACTTTCCACTTTCACTTAATAAAAAAGAATAGCAGATAATATAGAAGCACATCTGCAAATTTTAATAGCACTTTTACAAATGAAGATTTAGCATTTTTCAGTTCATATCTTAGTTTAGTTTCTGGTACATGTTTGATGCCATTTACCAAAGAGAGTCGAGATAATAAGTTGATATAAATGAGAAAGCAATAAAATTAGCATAATAAAAGTAAGCAATGACCACTCTATAGAGTAGACAACACACAAACAAACCTCAAAATCATCATTAAGATAATTATCCCAGAGTATTTTTCTTACTTGTGCAGTGAGCGAC
The DNA here is from genome assembly GCA_026898435.1 of Prunella vulgaris. Lineage (NCBI taxonomy): Eukaryota > Viridiplantae > Streptophyta > Magnoliopsida > Lamiales > Lamiaceae > Prunella > Prunella vulgaris. The sequence continues at coordinate 1,180,846 of JAPKLY010000017.1, read as the reverse complement.
TTAATACCTTCTTTTGCAGCTTTGTTTTTTGTTGTCAATTGCCAAATCAGCACCAAGCTTTTCACAAAATCCAACTTTGCAGTGCTGGGGAAATAACCTGAACACAAACAACATTAATTCCATTCACAGGGACGCCTAATTTTTAGTCCATTCACACAAACAATATTAATTCCATTCACAGGGACGCCTGAACACAAACAATATTAACTTTGTCCATTCACAGGGATGCCTAATTTTTAGTCACAAAATAGCAAATTGTTTGCAAAAAATGTTGAGCCCGCACTTGCAAAAAATAATTTTGAAACCCTAATAAAATATAATCCCATCAATTATACCTTCAGTTGACAGCGCGGAGGCGAGGCAGGGGGTGTGTCGCGTGTGGCAGAGCAGAGGCGAGGCTGCGACGGCAGGGGGTGCGTCGCGTGTGGCAGCGCGGAGGTGAGGCTGCGACGGCAGGGGGCGCTTCGTGTGTGGCAGCGCGGAGGCGAGGCTGCGACGGCAGGGGGCGCGTCGCGTGTGGCAGCGCGGAGACGAGGCTGCGACGGCACGGGGTGCATCGCGTGTGGCAGCGCGGAGGCGAGGCTGCGACTATGTCTGATGTAGCGCACAGACGTGGGCGGCGTCGGCGTGGGAGGAGGCGGCTGTTGAGGTGGAGGAGGCAGCGATGTCTGGCAGCTGAGAAGGAGAAATTTTTGGGAGGAGAAAGGAGGGAATGTGTAATGTGAGTTCTAATTAGGGTTTAAATTAAAGTTGGTATTTTAATTTATTTAAATTAACAAATGCAAATTGATAAACAATAGTTAGCTTTGTCCAAATGGTAACTATGCACTTTATTTTTACTAAGGTCATGGGTTCGATTCTGGGGAGGGACAATTTAATTTCTATTGTTTAACTATTTAAAAGCGGGTTTTAACCGCTGTGTTTAGAATGAAAGATATCATACTTTTAACAGCGGTTTTTATTACCCGCTATGTTATAGCTCCGCCTTTTAACATATAATAGCGGGCACACTTTTAACAGCGGATTTTTAAGCTTTAACAGCGGTTTAAAAATTACCCGCTCTTATATATGTGCTATTAAAAGTGAAATTTGTCATAGTGTATTTATAAGTTGATTCATAATTTTTACATAGAAATATACTCCCTCCGTCCCATAATTATTTTTACACTTTTCTTTTTCGTCCGTCCCACAATTGCTTTCACACCCTATAAATGAAAACTATTACTTTAATTTTATCCTCACAATATTCACATATTTACACAAAATGTCATTACTTTTATATTCAATACAATTAATTTCATTATTTTAATGATATAACTTTACACATCACCTATTTTTCTTAAAAATTGTGTCATCCTAAAGGTGAAAACACCTTTGGGACGGAGGGAGTAATTTTTTTTTGCACAAAAGTATATTTTTTTATGCACATAACCAATTTATAATTAGTGTCAATTTTGTAAACTATTTTGTAATTTTCTCATGTTTTACCAAGTCTATTTATACATAATGTATTACTCTATTATTATTATTTTCCCCAATATATGTCATTACATGGACAAAGTATTATGTGATGATATATGCATAATAAATATTATAATGAACAATAATTTATTAATAAATATTATAAATTTAAATATTATACAGATAGATTATATAAAATATTGTATATAAACTAGCACCACAATGTATATTAATTAATATTACACTTTATATGAATTGATACTACAGGTACCTGCGTACTACAATAAATAATTTAACACCACAGTGTATATGAACTAACAACATACTGCATATGAACTAACACCACTCATCAAAATATGTACTATTGTGTGAATTAAAATGTGTTGTGTAGGAGAACTATTTCCGAGAGTATTATTCGCACAATATCCACTCTATTTACATGATATTTTTAATCATAAAACGTATAGTTGTTTTTATCATTATATATTTATATTCATATAATTCATGCAAACAAAATCAATTTAAATCAGGAGTCACCATCTATGATGTGCATGCAAAACTTGACTATTCAGATTTTCTATAATCTACTTTATCAGATTTCAAGTAATCCATCAAAATTAATATTGATTACACAGTTTTTGTAAGCATCTAAAATTAACACCACGGCTCCATGCCAATAAATATAGGATCATCGCTTATAAAAATACCTCACAGGCCAAAACCTATCCACAATCGATGTATGTAGGATCATCGTTGTACGTAGCACCTGGCAGCCCGAATTCTCACCACCAACTACATGATCCTATCACAATATTGTATGTAGGATCTGTTGGAGAAAAAGGTTTTTTCGATTGGATAATACAAATTGTAAATTAAAAGGGGATACATCGGGGGAAGAAAATACACAGAAAAAATAAAGATTACAAAAAGATAAAAACAGTCGTCGAGTCAAGGAGTCATCTTCCCGCAAAGAGAATATTCTCCGGTAGTGCTCTTCGATATGGAATAACATTCCCAAAGATAAAACGACGTACGCCTTCAAGCGTGCAGCACCGCAGGACTTGAAGTTTCAGCGAACAAAGGATGTTACTGGACTGCACCTAAAAGCTATGTGCATAGTTTGGACAATTGAGAGATGTGTGTAGTGTGTTCTCTGAATGAATGAGGACACCTATTTATAGTTGAACCTCCACTCGTAAAAAGGAAAAAAATAACGTGTCAGCATCAATGCTGACGAACATTGATTGATGATTGTCAACTGTTACGAGATTGATTGCAATCAATCAGTGTTGATCTGCCATAAATGAAATTTGTACTTTTTTTTGCTGATACGAGAATGTCAGAGCTGAGTCAGCACGGAGTCAGCCTCAAGTTCATTAAACTTGGCCAGTGTTGAGTCAGCATAACGTCAGTTTCAGATTCATCGAATCTGTACAATGAAGTTAACTTTCGGATCCACGACTATCGCCGCCTCAACCATAAAGTGCTCCCCGTTAAGATCGACCATATAAGGGCTTTCAGATCGGCCAAATCAACCTTGTTTTTAGATCCACAACCGTCGCCGCCTCAACCCCCACTCCCCGGCTTAGACAGAATCGACGCCCCCTCCACGACGACGAAGCATTCTGTTCGCTGCCAAAGAAATTTGTGTCTAGATGAGTGTTTTTCTTTTCCTAATCCGATCTCTCTTGTTTTTTTTATCTATTTTTTTTTTGGGTTTCTACATGCAGATATGGGTTTTCTACGGTTTCTATCTGATTTTTTTTCCATGTTTTTATTTTTTATATTTTTGGCAGAACTGGCTACGGCTTCCATGTTGGAGCTGAAGAGGCAAGCCTTGTTACAGATCTCGAGCGACGACATCCTTTTCTGTCAGATTTAATATTCTTAGTGCTAAGGAGATTATCAGTCACTATTTTGTGAACAAGATTGTCCCACCAGACTTCGATTTATTTCTAATTTTTCATAATTGGAGATTTTTTGGTACGCTTATTTTGAAAATGAGTTTGAAGCTATGCATTGAAGTTGGACGATTTTTGGGAATTTTGGATGCACATAAACTTTTTTTCAATTTTTTTATTTTTTTAGGTATTCCACATATTCATGTAATTTTTAGATTAATCCAATGTAATTTCAGATTTTTTTTTTATAATATATGCGGATTTTTTGTATTTGTATGCATTTTTTATGTGTGGTATGTAGAATTATAATATTGATATTCAGAATTTAAATTTTGAATACATATAGAGAAAATTTATTTATATGTAGTAACAAAAAATGCATTCTGAATCTATGCATATGCATATGTGAATGTATTTGATGAATAAAAAATTTAACATTATAAAAAAAACCCAAAAAAAATGTATTCCAATTAAGGTTAATAAATTAATAATAATTTTTTCAAAATTAATATTTTAGAAAATAATAAATAAAAAAAAATAATTATATTGAAATATTAAAAAAATATAAAGAAATAGAAATGTAAAGCTAACATTCAAAATTCAAGTTTAAAAAAAATCTGCAAAACAGAAAATGTATTTGAAATTAAAATTAAAAAAATTAATTTAAAATTTAAATATAAAATAATGAAATAAATAAAATTAGTTCATGATTAAAAAAAAAATTCAAATTCAAACACAAATACGTGTTCTAAGAACACCTCTAGCAGTTTGTTAAAATGGAGGCTTCCTCCAAATTTCTATCTCCAACAAAGGCCCAGGTTATATGCACCCACAAGTATTATAAGTGCACCCATTAATTGGGTATATTTATTTAAAATTGATTACACCCCCACAAAATTTCCACACATTACCCCTCTCTCTTTCTCTCACTCTCCCGATATGAAATACAGGAAGAAGAAATCCATTAGATAATGAAAATTGCAATCAACTCCTCAAATTACCAACACAAATTTTTGATTAAATCCTTTGGGGGTTTCTGTGCATCAGAAATTTCTCTTGCCCACCGTTCCACCGTGGGCGGCGCGTCCTCCTCTAAACATCTCCAGCCACACTCCCTGTACTTGGCCCGGAATAAACAGCTCCCCCAATAAAATAGCCGATCGAAGCCTGCTGCAGCCGATTGAATCCCGCCACCGCCGACTGCCTCCTTCCTCACACCGTGTCACCGTCGAAGCCGTCGTCGTTGCACGCCTCTCTCGCGTGAAAAATCGATAACAGTCCATCCTTTCCGCCACCACCATTCGAAGTGCTTTTTTCGCCGGTATATTTGTCACCGTACTTTTTCCACCACACCATCCTTTTTTAATAGGTGGATTTGGATTCCACTGTTGGTTTTTGATGTGTGTATGGATGGGGTGATTGAATGATTTTTGGGGATGCGGTGGGTGTGTGCCTAACTAGGGGTATATTTGTTATTTTATATATCATTCTATTTAATATTATACTAAGGTGTATGTGCTGTGAACATTTGTGGGTGCATATAACCTTCGCCTCCAACAAATTGCTAATTTTGTGCGCTAAAATAGAGGCCTTGGAGGTTGGCGTGAATTGAGTGCCACCTATGGTGCTGTACGGTCTTTAGCGTCATTCCTCCCCTTTAAAAAAAAAATTTTAATTATATATTTTTTAGTTAGTTATTTTATTCTTAAAAAATTAATATATTATTCATATGTATGTATTTTTGTATTTATTTTATTATTATACATAAATTAATATTTTTTACAATAAAATGATGACTAGCGATTTGTGTTCGCACATAAATGCATTTTCCTACAAGTGTATAGGATCGTGTAGTGATAAACTGACCAAGTTATAAAATAATATTGAACCCTAAGGAAGCAATTAGATAACATAATCCTAAGGTGTGTGTGAGAGTCGTGGAATCAAATAAACAAAAATGAAATTGCATGTTTTGGTTTCTATCTATTTACTAACTAATGCAAAAATAAAATAAAACAAGAATTCTAAACTAATAATCTAAACTAAACCTTGCATGTTTCGTGTGAATTCCACCCAAAGCAAAAAGACTTAACTTATAACTAATAGAAGAATAGGACTAATTGAGACAACATGCATAATAGAAAATAATATAAATTGAAATGAGAAAAGAGTCACTAAAGCTAATTGAGGCATGAACTTGCAGAATAGATGAAAAAAAAATAAAAATTAACGAACACAATTTAAATAAATCTAACATGAAATTATTGAAATAACAAAATAAGTATAAATCTTAATTAAAACTTGAAATTGAAATTAAACTAAAATAATAAAATTTGTGAAAATTCCAAAATAAATTACTGTGAGTATCAAAGAAATAGCTAATCCGTGCGTTGAAATCTCAAAAACAAGAATTGTGAAAATAGCAAAACTAGAAATTGTTCTTTCCCTCAAACTCGTTCAGCAGATATAAAGAAAAAGTAATTAACTAATCCCTAATCCCTACAACTACTGCCCTAGTGGCGTGATGATCCTCTAATACGTGAATAATCTCAGAATAAATATGTACCTCAAATGGGCTTTGTCATTAAAAATAGATTTGGGCCTTGAAGATGAACTTATAATCTGGGCCCAACCAATTCATGCCCAATTATCAGCAACAGAGGTGTGAATTCGTCTATTGGCGGTTGTTGACGGAGCGGCGGCAGATTTGCGACGAATGGCCGGAGCGAAGCAGTTGGGCGCTGGTGCGGAGGCTCTTCCTATCGGCGCGAGTTGTTGAATTCCGGCGGCATAGGAATGAGTTGCAGACGGTTGAGAGCAGAGCTTTCCGGCCATGGACGACGGAGGCAGCGCGACTTACAGGCGTGAGCGGTTTGGTTTCAGAGGTAGGCATTTTCTGATAACAGCTTGGTGTCGATTACAGAGGTAAGAGTAGCAGTGGTTGCAGATTTCGGCGTTTGTAGATTGATGAGGAAGCGGAGTTGAGGCGGCGGAGATCCTGGCGGTGTGAACAGAGGTATTTCCAGCGTACGGTTATGGCGGCTGTTCTTCGATCGGTGGTTGGGATCAAACAGAGTCGGCCGAATGTGCGGCTGTGCTTCTTGGCTGGAGTAGTACGCGATTCCGGCGATGAAGATGTGCAGCGGCTGTGTGATCCGGCTTCGCTCCGGCGAGATTCAGGCTGCGAAGGAAATGAGTGTTTGTTATGTGTGGTTGTGGGTTTGAGTGGTTGCAGAGGCAGGTGAGAGAATTCTTCAACAGACTTGGTGCAGAGTTGTGGACCCCGGAATGGCACAATTGTGTACGGCAAACTTTTAAATTCAATTTAGTCAAAAGTACGTATAGATTTATCTTACAAACCAACAGGTTCTAAATGAATAATAATTTTTCAATTGAATTCAAATAACAAATAATGAAAAAAATATCAATTAAGATCCCAAATTCACATAAAATTTTATAAATTCATCTCAAAATGAACATAAATTGATGCAAATATAACCCTAATAAAATGATAAATGTAAAAATAAAATAATATAATTATAATTAAAGAGAATAATTATATAAATTAATACAAACACCTACCTAACGATTACATTTAAAGTTGAACAATTTGTAGAAAATAGAAAGACATTAATACAGAGATTACATAATAAAACATATGATTAAATATTTAATTTTCTGGCGGATGGCATATAACATAATTAAAAATCATTTAAAATGAATATAATGTAATATTATATTATAGTGCTAAAAGAATAGAGTTGACTGCTGAGAGTAAAATGTTGTCTCTATTATAGAGTAGTGCTGAATAGCCTCCAAAATAGAGGCAACTGCTGGAGATGGCCTAAAGAGAAAAAAAAAGTGATGATATCACTTTTTGCTTTTTCCTGCACATGGACCCCATAAATAATTACAAAAATAATATTCTTTGGAATAAAGTGACCTTATTTGTAATATGAGATTTTTTGTGTTCCTCCTTGCAAACATGTTGTTATAAGTGGTCATGTTATGTAATTATTCCATATATTTATAGTGTATATTCAAAAAATCAAAATACAAAGGGATATTATTTTTTATAATGTACATACTAAATACTTATTAGATATATTTATAATAGTTATTCCAAAAATTTTAGGATATGAACTAAGTAATATTTACAGCTTTAGTTATGTATGTATCAGTGCATTGTTCAATTCTAACGTATTATTTTAAAAGTAGTTTCTACTATAATTTAACAAGGCGTGATTTTAGTAATTTTTTTTTTTATTAATAATAGGGATGACTTTTCAAAAATACGTATGAATTGCACGGTACACCGTACACCTAATACACAAAAGCTTTTTCTCACATTTATAAGATAGAATATGAAATATACTATAGATATACATACATAAAAAAGCTATTTTTATTGTTGTAAAGTATCCATTTATTTTAAATTTGCATTTAATTTAGTATACAACATTTTTTTAATAGTGTATATAGAAAATTTGAACAAAAGTATATACATAAATATTTTAACTTACAAAAAAAAGAGTTCAACGTTATACCTAAATATCTACAATTCGTGTATTTTCTAATATATTTAAAAAGAAAATATGGTTTAGATAATCATGTAACATTTAAGTAGATTATATTGTAATCTTGAAACTCTTTTCTTTTTTGACAGTGGAAAAGTCTTCCTAAAAAGAAGGAAAATTATCATTCATAAAAGTAAAATTAATTAAGGATATTAAAGTAATTATATGATTTATTGAATTTTAATTAAATGCATAATTTATTTTCTGTTTTTACGCATTTTTTAATATATTTAAAAAGAAAATATGATTTAGATAATGTGACATTTAAGTAGATTTATATTGTAATCTTGACACTCTTTTCATCCGTAAAACTGTAAAAGTAAAATTAATTAATGGTATGGAAGTAATTATAAGATTTATTTAATTTTAATAATCTGCAAATTTATCTTTACCTTTTTATAATAGATAAAATCTTTTCAAATTTTAATAAATCCTAAAAATCTCAATAAAATATTTTATATTCCTTATTGCATATTCTTTATTATCAAATATTAATTTGTAATAACGCATTCATTCTTGGATTAACTAGCCTCTTTCACAATGTTCTATATAAGTGGAGCATTTCTCCATAGTTCTTTCCATCTTCTATTTAATTTGTCACATAACTCCACTGCATGATCAAAAAAATGGGTTCCTCAATTATAACTAAAGTATTTACTTTATGCTTGCTTATTGGATTTTATGCAGTTCCAATGAAGGTGTCTTCACGCCTACTCAATGACTTTGGTTCTTCAAAACAGGAACTCTGGAGCAAGAATGATGTTGCTTCTTCTCTTGGTGGGTCGGATTCTATCCATAACTCTGATCGTTCCTTGTTCAATAACAAAAGATCGTCTGAAAAGCCGGATCCTCACCACCATTTATTTAAAACAATACTTGGAGGGCCGGATCCTAACCATCATCTTGAAATTCATAATAGAGGAT
>JAPKLY010000017.1:1154333-1171973 GCA_026898435.1 Prunella vulgaris | reverse complement strand
TTTATTTAAAACAGTACCTGGAGGGCCGGATCCTAACCATCATCTTGCAATTCTTCCTCCATCTAATAATAAAGGATAGTTATTTACAGTAGTACCTGAAGGGTCGGATCCTGTCCATAGTCCATAATTCCCCCCTTGTTGAATAATGGAGGATCATAATTTAGAAATGTACCTCAGTAGCGGTCTTATTCTATCCACACCTCCATGCCCCTATCTCAATTGCATCGGTTAGAGAAGCCTCTAGGATTCTCAACTCTGTACTACAATATTGAAATGGATGAGAAATAATACTTTATTTAATTAAATGATGGTGAAATCAGAAGTTCATATTTTAATGCTTGAGTCCTATATTTAAATTATGGGATTAAAGTTTTTTTTTTGTCCTATATTTGAATTTAGTCCACATGAATTACACATTTTAATTTTGGTCCTATAAGTTTGAATATATTTGATTTTGACCATTTTACAAACATACAGGACCAAAATCAAATTTAATTTTGGTCCTACAAATTTTTAAAAGGACTAAAATCAAAATATTTTCTTAGTTAAATTCAATTGGAATTGATGAGATTGTTCATGAAGATTTAAGTTGTGTTGACTCTATTGAGGTGATTTCTATTCTTTATATTTACTTTGAGTGGTTTGATTTTTATGTTTTTGGTTTATCGCATTGGTATTGAAATGAGTTTTATATTTTTACAATGGTCAAATAATTATTTTGCATTGAGTATTGATTTTTTTTAAAAAATGACTTGATTAACTAATCTATGCGTACGCAAATGAACATGGTCGTCGTTGTATCAAGGCAAGTGATCAAGTAAAATTATCAAACCAAGGAAAGCAATTGTATCTAGTTCAATCTAATAATATGACTATATTTTGTATTTTTCAAAGAAATATAAATGCAAGATTTGTTTGTGCTAATGACTACTTAAGTACAAAACTTTGCAAACAAGAATTCAACTATCTATCACCCGTCTAAATGAGCAAGGATCGATGTGGAGTATGCTACGTGGTACTTCAATTATGGACTAAAGAAGGCATTAACTCATTCTTAATTATCGCGCATTGCATTGAACAAAATAATTATGCAATTTCTACTTTGTTGAAACTCTAAATTCTCACTTGAAGCATCAACATTCAATTAGCTAAATTCTAGCTTAATAGCACTTCTCAATGACTACTAAGCATTAACACAAACACTTGGTGATCATTACTATCAATTAAACACTAAAGCTCAACTAGCTCAATTCTCATGTGTTGCTAATCAAGTCAAAACATTTAATCAAGTAATTCACATTAAATGCTCAATTTAACCTCTAGTTAAAGAATTCAATCATTCAACACAACACATAAAAATTTAGAATGAATTAACCACCTTAATTTTCCCATAATCTCCATAACCCAAGGCATGTAGGAAGTAGCCCATGGATAATTGGGCTACAATTACTATAATCAACATTATTTCCAACATATCAAAAGTAAATGGAGAGAGATTAAGATTGATCTTAGCAATAAGATGACAATTGTGTGAAAGATGAATACTGCCTGAATTGAAGCTCAAGTCCAATCCACAACAAAAATATAAAATCAAACTGTAGAATCGTAGAGAATTATATAACGAATCTAACTAAGCAAACGGATCAAAAGTCTAATGAATAGATCAAAAGTAGTTGAAGAAATAGTATGAAGATTAATTATAAAACTCACAATCTACTAATTTGTAACTTCTACTCCTAATCTCTGCAAAAACTCCATCTAAATTATGATTCAAAGTATACATATAGATGCTAGAATAAGTATTACATCTGTGCCCTTGAGAAAAGCTACGAAATTCCAATTTTGCCCATTCTTAAGTGTGGCTCGAGCAACTGCTCGACCAAGCCATTCCTCACTCGATCGATCGAGCGGCTGGCGAGTACACACTCAATGTTAGTGTGTATGGCGCTTGATCGGGGCCTTATTGGCTCAATCGAGCCCATTTTTGCCTGAGCAATGTACAATCTTGTAAATTGATTGATTTTTCTCCTTCCACAGGCCTTGTTTCTCCTTCCGGACTTCATTTGACTCATCCATTACCCTCAATGCACTTTTTGTCTTCACTTTCTTCACCTTTACTATTAAACTTGACATTCTTGCTCCAATTGGATTAGTCAACAAATTATAATAACTAGAGGTATAATTGAGCATCAATTTTTACACAATTCACATGAAATACATCCAAATAAAGATGCAAATATTACCCCAATAATGACTCAAGTGTTTTTAAATAGTGTGTGTTATTTGAATGAACTGTTAGAATTATATACACTGAACATTTACAAATATTTCGACCATAACAATTTAATATAAATAACTCTAACTGTTCAATAAAAATATAATTCTGGTTTTTTAAAAATAGTATTGAGTTGTATGATACACTTGATGCATAAAAACTTACTCATATAATTAAATTATCTAATTTTGAAATAAAAATACTTTATCGAACATCCAGCATTTTATATTTTAAGGGTCCAATTGGTAGTCAATAATAAAGTGTATTAAATTAGTACTCTCTCCACCTAAAAAAGTACAAAAATCATTTGGTAGACATTAAAATAAAGAGTGTAAAAATTATAAAAGTAACTTGGTAGAGCATTATATTTCATTGCATACAGTGATGCAGAGATCGGCCTAGGCGGCCTCTTGCCGGCCCAATTTCTGTAAAATCGATAATTTTAGGTGTTTTTGGGTCTAGGTGCCCTCTAGGCGGCCCATATTTTGTATTTTTATATATTTTTTTAAAAAAAGCGGCGACTAGGCGGCCGAAAAGCGCCCGATTACCGATTTTTCCGACTTCTACAATCTTGATTGCATATAATTGCAGTCATATATGGTAGGACATATTATATGTGCAAAATATTAACTAAATTACAATTTTACCCCATTTTAAGTTTTTTATACCAAATTCTTTCTCTCACTTATTACACTGTACGTAGAAGTCATATTGCATTTGTCTGGCGTGAAGATGGAAATAATTTTGCAATTGGGAATAATAAAATGGTTGTAATAAGTTGTATTATTTTACCGGGTCGGTGAAAAAAATATCGAATCCATATTAATATATGTATGCATGGCTAAGATTATGCAAATAATAAAAATGGTAATATGGCCTTATATTGGCTACCAATTGGGGCCTAACAATTTAATAAAATATATGCCGATTTGGATTGAACTATTTGAAAATTTAAATATCCGTTTTATTTGAGATGTTAAAACTTATCGTTGGTAATAAAAAGGAACTTAGCCTATGTTGGGTGCGAGAGTGTGTGGAAGCGATATAATATGGATATGAGGATTTAAAAAAAAAAAAAAGGTGTGAAATCATTAAACTATTTAAATAAATTTGTTCTTTTAAAGAGAAGGTGTACTTATTATAAGGGTCAGTTACGAAATGGTACAAAAATAATGCACTATTTTCAAATATGTACAATATGCAAAAAAATAAATCTATTATTCAATTTATGTTTACACTATTATGCAAGAAAATTATACCTATTTAAAATTACTTATTGTACATATTTGAAAATAGTGCATTATTTTTATACCAATCTGTGATTATTTCTTATTATAAATATAGTAAGAATTAATTTTTTTTAATATTATGAATTCATTAAATTACTTAAAGTTTCTCAGTTCTCATTTTATTTTAGACGTATTACTTAACGTTTCTCATTTATTTAATTAGTAGATGTATCTCTCTTATTTTTATTGCTCTCTATTAATATTTTCACTTTTTTTTTTTTTTTAAATTTCCGTGAAAATTTTGGGGAGAAGGCGGATTTATGGAGTTTGTAGTAAGCGTTTCCCCTGGCACCTGACCATAATTTCTCATTCACAATATTTCGGTTGGTGTTTGAGATCACAAAGTTGGAGTCCATTTTTTTGTGTAAATATTTTTGTAAATTAGAATAGGTAGATATATTACAAAGATCACACTTATTATTATCATGAATTTCATAAATTAATATTTTTATTAATTATTTTAATTATGTGTTTATTTCTCTTTAAAATTTACAAAAGAATTATACAGAAAATTGAGAGAATCCACGTGTCATCTACTCATTGGGTGTGAAACCACGTTTGTGTCGGTCTATTAATCGCCTAATTTTTAGTTATCAATTCCTATTGGCGTCATCAGGCCTAATCCCCTCACATGTAATAAAAGAAAGATGAAGCTTTAATTTAGCCAAACTATACAAACCATGCACATTTCACCTTAATTATGCCCATAACATAATACTTTTTTACATAACAAAAAAATAAAAAAAAATTCAAAATTTATATGTATGGAGAGCACTGATTCCACCGGCGGTTCCCAACAGCCTCAGCTGCCGCCTGGCTTCCGGTTCCACCCAACCGACGAAGAACTGGTGGTGCACTACCTCAAGAAAAAGGCGGCCTCCGCCCCTTTGCCGGTGGCCATCATAGCCGAAGTTGATCTTTACAAATTCGACCCCTGGGAACTTCCAGGTGTGTATATATATATTAATTATTTTTTTATTTTAATTAGGTGGAATCATGCATATTAAATTTTGTTTTACAGCAAAGGCTATATTTGGGGAGCAAGAGTGGTACTTTTTCAGCCCGAGGGACCGCAAGTATCCGAACGGGGCCCGGCCGAACAGGGCCGCGACGTCCGGATACTGGAAGGCGACGGGGACGGATAAGCCGGTGGTGACCTCCGGTGGGACCCACAAAGTTGGAGTGAAGAAGGCCCTCGTTTTCTATGGCGGGAAACCTCCGAAAGGGATCAAGACTAGCTGGATCATGCATGAATACAGGCTCGTTGATAATACCAAGCCTAGCTCCAAGCCTCCTCATTTTCTCAACAAAAAACCCTCCTCTTTACGGGTATGTTCATAATTTAATTAATTAAATTTCTTGTTGAATTAATTTTGCAGTATAAACTGTCATGTAAGATTCGTTCATCTTAATGAAAATTGTTAATCTAGTAATATTGTTATACTCGATGATCAGTAATACCTCTGATTATATATATATTGAAGGAATGCAATTGTATTTTATACAACACAAACACGCTATATAGCTAGCTAACTCTAACTAATATATATATATATTGAAAAAATTAATGCACCTCATAAAAAATTTGAATTTTAAAATAGTGTGAAATTAATTCATCTATTCCAAGATTCTTTTAAATGTGACACACATTAAATATATAAATAAGATTTAGTGAGAATGGATTGAATAAAAGAAATACTTTATTGATTTTAGTGGACAAATGAATTATGTAATGTTTGAACGTTAAAAGATACTCCCTCCGTCCACGAAAAATGTGCTCACATTTTTGCACGTGGTTTAATGCAATATATCGGAAGGTATTACGGGATATTGTGAGGTTCATTTTGAGTAAAGAAAATATTTATGGAGAGTACATATGAAAGTACAAAACGGACCTCACGATATCGGGCCTGTAATTTCCTCCGACATATTGTATTAAACCACGTGCAAAAATGTGAGCACATTTTTCGTGGACGGAGGTAGTATAAGTTATATAAGGGAGAGAGTATATTAACACTTCCTTCACTGATCATAGGTTTGATTTTTATATAACTTTTTGGTTTGATAGTTATACAATTTAATTAATATAAGTGGTGGAGTAACTTTTTGCGAGAATCTAACATAAAATATATATGTTTAGTTTTGATACAATGATAGAATTTCATGTACAAGAATTTCATATTAGATGCTTAATTAATTCATGTTATAATTAATAGCTAGATGATTGGGTGTTATGTCGAATATACAAGAAGAAGACGACGTTGCAAAGGGCAATAGATGAAGAAAGCAGCAGCGATGATATACAGTCGTCATTATTAATGTCGAGTACTGCAGGTGGTGGACAACATTATAATAAGTTTCTGCATGGAAGCATGAACGAGACTTCGAAATCGTTTCCACAACTCCATCATCCCCCTCTGCAGCTAATTCCTGCAAAGAGGAATTTCTACTGGAACGAAGAAGGGAATATTAATGCCGCGAATTCGACTAAGAGAATTTTCTTGGCTGAGCCTGAGAATAGTCTCCCCCCTCAAACCCCGTCCCTTGGGCAACTGGAAAATCTTGGGGACGGGGTTTTAGGACAGGAGCAGTATCAAGTTCCAGGGGTCATCAATTGGTATACTCATGATTAGTCCTTATAAATTATATACTTGCATGTTTATACTTTTTTTGTTTGTAATAGTATATATATATATATATATGTGGAAACCCTACAGATTAATTTTCTAGTGGATCAACAACGAGAATTAGATACTAGACGTAGTCAGTTTGTCAATTTCAAACAATATTATTTATGCGTGTATATATAACCATTTTTATTATTAATATATATATATATATATATATATATATATATAATTTATTGTACGCATATGTATCTGCAGATTTGCATGTGGGTGATGATGCCGGACTATATATAATTAATTACTTTGTATGACACAGTATAGTAAACCCTGGCTAAGTTAATAGCTTCGAGAGAAAGAGAGAGAGAGATGTAGTTAATATATAACCTTTGATTGCTGAATAATTAAGTATCATTTTCAATACAAGTATATAGTGAGAAAAATAGTTTCACGTTTGTGCTAGCTTGAAATTAAAGAGTTTGAATTACAATTCATCTCGTAACTATTTGACAAAATAGATTTAGTTCCAAAATTAACTTTTCATCAGATTTAGTTCCAAATTTTCAAATAAGGTCCAATTTAATTTCAAAATTAACTTTTTATTAAATTTAGTCCCAAATTTTTTTATAAGGTCCAATTTTAGTCTCAATTAAAGTTAAAAAGTAAAATATATTAGATTTTACGAAAATTAAAAATATTCAAGGGAAATAATATATATTTTATTCATTACAATATATATTTTTAAAATTAATATAGTTGATATATGATCTATTTAAAATATAACAATTACATCATATAATTATTTTTCCGCCACTTATGTTGACATGGTAGTTAATTTATTTTAATTACAAAACCACTGCCTTTTGTTATTATTTCAACTAGTATGCTACGTACTCATATACATTGCATTGTTTGTACGTTTAGAATAAATGTTTTGTTTAATTTCATTAAAATTATATAATTTCACCGTGTTAGTGTTTTTATATTATTTCATTATTTTTTTGCTAATCGAATTTTTTTACATATATTATGATTTTTTATCTTCACTTTTGACCTTTAATTTGATGGTCAAATTGAAATTTATCAAAAATTTTGGGACTAAATCTAATAAAAAGTTAATTTTGGGACTCAAATTGGACCTTAATTAGAAAATTTGGGACTAATTAAATCTAATAAAAAGTTAATTTTGGGACTAAAATTGGATCTTATTAAAAAATTTGGGACTAAATCTAATAAAAAGTTAATTTTGGGACTAAATCTATTTTGTCAAATAGTTATGGGACGAATTGTGATTCAAACTCGAAATTAAATATAATATGATTGAGTCAGACAAAAATAATGAAAGAATTGGTGTAAATTGTTATTACTTATGCAGTTTCAGATATTGGAACAACCTACTCTTAAATATATCGGTAACCTATAAAATTTGAACAATTTGATAAATTAAGATTAAGATTATACCACCTTCTGTTCAGTATAATTAATATATATGAACCTGAGATGCTTATATTATGAAACATGTTCAAATTTTCAACATTAATTAATATCTCGAGTTAATGAGAAGTACTGATCAAACTTTTTAAGATATCGTGTTAGTTATGTAGATAGAGGACGCATGCAACTTTGTGAAAATTCAGTTTTGATTCATGCTTTCATTACTTTGATTTCTGTTGCAAGGCCGAGGCAAGTTTTTTGTGCACATCGGTTTTTTTTTTTTTTTGCTTTAGAGATAAAGCCAAATTCAACACTAGCAAGACATTCGAGAAGACTATGTATCCACATAAAATGGAAGTTTGACCTAATAGGATATTTCCTAACAGCCCTCGGCAAATAGTGTGCCCACAATGTTAGCATCATGACAAATTAATTCAGCCAACTATGAAAAAAGTTGAAAAAAGAAAAATTTGTTGACTGTGGTATTGAGATTGATTGAGGAGGATAACTATACATAAGATGAGATGGATGTAATCAAATGGTGATGTTGAAAACAATGCTATATATGTATCTTATTTATTCTCATTACGTAGATACAATAATTACTATGTGTATATCCTTATTCCCCTTGCCATTGAAGAATTTTCATATTCAGCCATCCTACAATCAATAAAGATAAGAACAGATCTCTCTTCAACAACTTTTAATAATATCATTAAAACCTAAACTATTGGGATAAGTCTCATGCTATAGTAGGGGTAATTATATATATATTGATTAAAAAAATATTATATTTATAAATTAACTTTAAATATTTATACATACACATAATTTCTTTTCTTTTTTTTGCATGTATTTTATCATTTTGTAATTTTTCCAGGATCAAATATTGATTCAAAAAAGTGATCATATTTACAAATTGACTTACAATATTGCACAAACACATAATTTTTTTTTTTTTTGCACATAAACTTTTTTTTTTCCAGAACCAATTTTAATTAAATTTATTTTATTAAACCATTTTTTATTTTTTTTCATTTAAGATCACATTTTTCATTTTATTTAAATATATGATGGCTAAGTCTGCTTTTGTGTACGTAGTCAAGTAAAAGTATTCCCTCAGTTAATTAACTCTATGAAATTTTCATTTTATTATGTTCTATTATAAATTCTTCTTTTTTTTTCAATTTGTTTTATATTTAATTCATATTTTTAATATTCTTTTCTTATTTCATCACAACATTTATACTGTATTATTGTTTTGATACTTATTTTAATTCGCGTTCATAAAATATATGTAAAGTTTGTAGAGAAACCAAAAAAGTGGAGTAAATTTTATGTAAAAGTAGTTCATATCATCCCGAGAAAATAGGTAAAATATTATTTAGAAAAGAGTATGATTTTGGGTAGAAGGCAGGTTTGGAATGTGTTTGCCTAAACTCAGGATCCGCCCTTGTAGTTTTTTTTAGGGTCTAGGACCCGCATCGTCACGTCCCACCTCATTCCCAACATGAACCCGTTATGCCTATATATTTTTTAATTATTTTCTCTCCTAAACTTACATTATACTATATCAAATTCATTACATACTCCTTCTGTTCTATAAGAATTTACACACTTTTTTTATTTGAATATCCCACATAAATTTACACACTATTAAAAAGAAATATCATTTTACGTGCAGACTTATAAAATTATACATATATTTACCCTTATTAGGGAAAACTACAAAATGATTCACAAAATTGACACTAATTACAAATTGCCACAAAATTGACACTAATTACATGATTTGTATTTTTGCATATTGTTGCCCAAATTATGTTTCGCTGCTATTTGAAATGTCAGGAGTATAGTTGTAATTCAAAGCAAATAATGTTGTATTCGATTCGTATTCGTGAAACTATTTGAATATTCGTATTCGAAATTTTTTCGAAGAATGTTTGAGATTCGTATTCGATTCAAAATTAATATTCGAAGTATTCGAAACTACTCAAGTATTCGATTCGAATTTTTTAACTGTATTCTATACAATGTTATTCAATTCGATTTGAAGCTATTCAATTCAAAATTTTACATTGTAATTCTAAAGAGGGAATTGCACTTTGGTCCCACAGGACACGCACCCGATTCAAAATGGTCCTAAGCATTTCAGTTTTGGTCTCATGTCTTTTTTTCTTTACAAAAATAGTCCCAAAAGATTCAAATAATACGAATTTCATCTCATATCATCTAACACCGTTTTAAAATTAACGGAGAAGTCACGTTCTTTGCACATGCTTTTTTATTAAGTCAAAATAATACAAAATCAACAGAGAAAGCACATACTTTGTGGAAATTACAAAAAAAAAAAAAAAACATACACAATCGCTCCCCCGATAAGGTTGCGCGGAAAAGGAATATACGGGGAACTTCAAAACATGATTATGGTTCGAAACCATGATAGGAGAGTAAAAATATAAATTGATATGTATAAATAACTTTATGTGTTG
Source organism: Prunella vulgaris (assembly GCA_026898435.1). Classification (NCBI taxonomy): domain Eukaryota; kingdom Viridiplantae; phylum Streptophyta; class Magnoliopsida; order Lamiales; family Lamiaceae; genus Prunella; species Prunella vulgaris. The sequence continues at coordinate 1,161,859 of JAPKLY010000017.1, read as the reverse complement.
ATTTTGTGTAATTTTGACTTAATAACAGAGCACGTGCAAAGAAAGTGATTTTTCTGTTAATTTTAAAACGGTGTTTGATAATATGGGATGAAATTTGTATTATTTAAATTTTATAGGACTATTTTTGTAAAGAAACAATAATATGAGACCAAAATTAAAATGTTTTGGACCATTTTATATCGAGTGTGTGTCCTGCGGGACCAAAAATGCAGTCACTTGTAATCAAGGATGAAAATATCGGTATCGACGGAAATATCGGTACCCTGAATTTATGGATATATCGGTGGAAATATTGATATCGATAAAAAATAGAAAATTCACGGAAATTTCATTAAAATAATGAAAATTTAACATGAAATTTTAGACAATATTATTACTAGTCTTAATACATTAATTGAACTTAAAATCTCAATAAAATGAGAATCTTTCAACAAACATATCAAGAAAACATACGTAAGAAATATAAAACGATACAACAATTGTTCATATAATCTGCACATTTTGAATTACCCTGGACCAATATCGATATAGTAACCGTTCTCGAAATTTCTGATATTTTCCCGAAATTTGACCGAAATTTTGGAAAAATAATCGTTCAAATGAATTTCCATATCGGTACCCTCAAATTTCCGAAATTTCGGCGAAATTTCGCAAAATTTCAAACCTTGCCTGTAATTCTAAATTATTCAATTTGAATTTGTATTGTGTTAAACTTATCAAATGAGATACATCTTAAATTAGAGGAAAAAAATTAATAAATGTGATGCATCTTCAAATAATAATAAAAAATATCGAAAAACCACAATAATCAACAAACAAAATCAACCATTATCAATGAACAAAATACCAAAAAAAAACACCAAAATTAACATAAAAAACACATAGCAGCGGACACCGCTGGGCACGTCGACAACCTCCACCACTGGATCCGAGGAGCGTGGTGGCTTGATTAAATGTTGGGTCACCCTGCCTTCACTCACAACTCACTGTTGGGTTTACAAGCTTGGGTTCAGGCCACCCGTTTGGTGGACACAAAACAGATGAGATTGGTTAGGCACTCAAAGTCCCTCATATAGGGTTGCACACCAGACTATAGCCTCTCAACTCTCAATCACGATTTCAGTCGATCACGCATGAGAGGAGAAGCACCGTAGTTTTTTATATGGTGGCTGCCAACTAAAACTAGGATTAGAGAATAAGGCTTAAGGTTTAACCAAATGGCCCAAAACCAAGTGGGCTCAAGCCCAACATTCTCCACCTTTTTGGCCATTCCCTTCTCAACATCGGAATCCACGGGTTTTCATCATCACCCCACACACAAGCATACACATGCAGACACAAGCACACACACAAAGGCATACCAAAAAACCTGCACAAACACAAAGTTAGTATACAAAACCTGCAAAAACACAAAGTTAGTTCAGGTAACCACAAAGAAAGACACAAAGTCACACAATCATGCAATTGACACAAAGCAATTAAACATGCAACCACAAAGTCACAAATACATATGCTCCACCTCAAGAGGAACAACCTAGACACAAAGTTAAATAAACAGAGTACACAAAGACTCAAAATACCATAAAGGTCGTTACTCCACCTCACTAAGAGCAACAAAGACACAAAGTCAAATACCACTAAGCAACAGAGGCACACAGACTCTAAGCCACAATGATAAACAAAACCACAAAGGCATGGAAGACCACAAAGGCACACAATCCACAAAGGACAAGACCACAAAGGCATGCAATCCACAAAGGATAAAACCACAAAGGCATAAAAGCCACAAAGGCAAACAAACCACAAAGGCATAGCACACAAACCACACAAAGAGTTAAGTGCACGTAAACACACAAAGGTTTAAAACACATCACCAAATTGCTTCTCACTAGAGGCCACATTAGCACACTCATCCTTTTGATTTTTCCTAGGCTTAGAGCACTCCCTAATCATGTGACCGGTGTCACCACAATTAAAGCACCTTCTAACCTTAGGCTTTCTAGCATGCTTATCAACATTCCTCCCCCTAACATGCATAACCTCCCCCGAGCCATTACCACCCCCTTTTTGTTTCAACTCCATCTCCTTGCTCTTTAAGCCATTGACCACAGTCTCTAGAGTAACATTGTCCCTACCATACTTAATAGCAGACTTCACATCACAATAAGAATCAGGTATAGCATTTAGCAAGACAATAGGGGTGTAATCATCTATATGCTTATCTCCAGTTTGCTTAATGTCTTGAATTAACTTAGTGAACACATCTAAGTTCTCATCAATGTCCTTACTGAGATCAAGTTTGAATCGGAAAAACTTTTCAAGCAAAAACAGTTTATTAGGCAACGAATTTTCATTATAAAGCTCTTCGAGCTTATCCCACAAATCTTTGGCCAAATCAAAAGTTCCTACTTTTCTAAGCACAATATCAGACAAATTCAAGACAATAGCAGATAAAGCAAGTTCATTCATCTCAGATTTTTTATCTTCAGACATGCCAGGAGGATAAGAGTTATCAACAACTTTGAAAACATGTTGTTGTATCAAAATACATTTCATTTTCTGTTTCCAAATGCTTAAATCAGCTTTGCCATTAAAGGGGGCCAAAACATACATATTGGAATGAGCAGTCATTTCAGAAAATCACAAAGGAAAAAAACTTTGCAATCACAAAGATACAAAAAATCAAAATTACCTAAACAACTGAAGCAACCACACAAGTCACAAAATCAAGACCACAAAGCACAACAAACAAGCACGTAATTTTTCCTAAAAAACTACAGCACGTAAAACCAGCAGCTATAATCGCGGCAAACGTTCACTAAGAAAGCAGTAAATGAGAGAGGTTACAACCACTTTACCAGAGCGAGACCCTAAGTAAGGGCCTCAAAAAACGCATAAAATTAGCAGCACAATCCCGAGAAACACAAACCTCAGTTATGTAATCTCCAAGATAAACCTAACTCACTCACACAACTCACTGCAGGAACCTTGTTAGCAATTAACAATAAATACCCAATTTATTTTTAATCCGCAAACAACATAAATAAATTAACACACACTAGTTTAAATTTTTTTAATAAAATAGTAACCCACACGAGTCAAAAACAAATAATCTGACTAAATTACTGATATTATCAAAATCAATTTTAACAGACCAACACAATAATTATTCTAGTTAATCAAATTTCTGTAAACAATTTTAATGAATTTTCTCACAAAATAAAATAAAAAACTTTCTTACCTGACCTACCTCTCGTACCTGACGCCGACGGACAGCAGCAAGCAGCGGCGACCGGCGCCTGAGCAGACCTCCAGGTAGCGGCGGCGCAGCAACAGAGCCTTCACCAGGCGGTGGCGGCTTGGCAACAAGTGTACGACTTACCCACAGAGCGCGGCCCCGACGGCGATGCGAACCAGCGTCACAGGCAACGATGCAAAACATAAAAATGCACCACCAGAAGCGCGGTGGCGCACGCGAACCAGAAGGGAGCAGCGGCAGCAAACACGACGCGTAACTGTCGGCCTTCACACCGGCAACGCTTGGACGCATCGCTTGGCTTTCTCGGGGATCCCCTTCACGGCGGCGGTGCATGACGAAACCACGGACAGCCCCCTCGGAGGCAGACGCGACGAACCCAGGTTTCACGGCGGCGACTCCAACCCACTCCGATCTAACTCAAACAGAGCCGAAGAAGGCAACCCGTGGCTCTGATACCACTGTTGGGTCACCCTGCCTTCACTCACGACCAAGGATGAAAATATCGCAGATATATCGCAAATTTTAAGTATGCGATATGGATATTGGGGTACAATGTATTTTTTACAAAGTATCGTGGATATATCGCAAAATATCGATATCGATATCGATATCGGTTCACTCGTAGTACAAAATTAATTGAAAATCAGGAAATATCGCAGATATATCGCACTACATAAAAAATCGCAATTTTTTCTTTTTTATATTTTTATACAATTTTCAAATGATAATTTTTTTTAGTGATTGTATATTCTTTCATTGTTTTATTTTTATACATATATGGTGGAAACAGTGGTGGTGGAAATGGTGAAAATGATGATGGTGATGGAAATGGTGGAAATAACGAGGATGATCATTTTTCAAACCAAATGAGTCCATTCACTTGTGAGTCTGATTTCACTCATGCAACACAAGATATGGACCATGGAAGTAGAGCATGAGGTCCATGGATAGGTGCTATTGGAAAGGAATACATAAGACGACATGCTTGGAATCAAGAAGAAAGTTCAAGTGCTGATATTGAACCACTTTCAGTCGGTTTTGATTCAATGAATATGGGCACTGATCATAGTGATATGTCTCAAGATTCATATGCTTCTGACACACATTCGAGTTCACAATTTGGTTGGAATACTCAAAATGTGTTTCAGCATCCATTTTCATATCAACAAAATCATTGGGTTAGTGCACACTATCCAATCTATGGTGAAACAATTGGAAGAGATAGAGAAACATATGAATGGCATGTGCATAACTATATGCAGGATTATTCTAATGCAATGAGTTGGTACCAATATTGTTTGGACAAAGATGAGATTCCATCTTCTATATTTGAACCCCATAGGTCATCATTTTGGTACTAAATGTATTGTATCATGTAATTCAAATCATCTTTTATTGTATTATGCATTATATTATTAATTAATTAATGTCAGACAATGATTATATAGTCCATTATCTATTTATTTGCTTTAAACATGTCAATTTTTTGTGATCTTAAATGAAACATATGCATAATAACATGCTATAATAATCCCTAAAATTTCATATTAAATTTACAAAATTTTAATAAAATTTCTGTTATTTTTCTATTTTTTTTTTGCGATATCGATATATCCATCGATATTTCCGTAAATTTAAGGTTGCAATATTACTTGCGATAGCGATATTTTCATCCTTGCTCACGACTCACTGTTGAGTTTAGGGGCTTGGGTTCAGGTCACCCGTTTGGTGGACACAAAACTGATGAGATTGGTTAGGCACTCAAAGTCCCTCGTGAAGGGTTGCACACCAGACTATAGCCTCTCAACTCTCAATCACGATTTCAGTCGATCACACATGAGAGGAGAAGCACCGTAGTCTTTTATATGGTGGCTGCCAATTAAAACTAGGGTTAGAGAATAGGGCTTAAGGTTTAACCAAATGACCCAAAACCAAGTGGGCTCAAGCCCAACATTAAATTTCAAACAACTTTGGTAACTAAGACCTAAAACATTAGGGTACCAAAATCTTAGATCCAACATATATCTTGGAACAGAGTAAGTCTCCTGTGCATCAGTTACACAGTGCAACTCAAGTTTATTTTTAAAAAGTTATACAACTTATTACTGAAAAGTTGTACAAATTATTACTGAAAAGTTATACTATAAAAGATACACTTTTCAGTTTTAACATGTGTAACTTTTCAGTAATATTTTGTGTAATTTTTAAAAAATGAACTTGAGTTTCATTATGTAATTGGTGCATATAAGACTAATCCCTTGAAATAAATTTTTAAGGAAGATAATATATATAGGGGTGGATATCAAAAGAGAAGTTGTAACTCTAGCTAGCTAATTAGTGTGATTTGGGCTAAATTATGGCTGATTGGCCCGATTTTACCTGATTAATTTCCAAGCTAAAGCTAAATTTGGCCACTATTTGGGTTGACTCTGGTTTATTTAACCTAAACTTGCAACTTTCAAATTGTATTGTGCTAAATTGTGTTTTGAGAGTTACATTCCTTATTTTGCCACCATGCGTGACCCCAAAAATATGATCCAAAAACATTTATTATCTTCCAATATTATAGGATGCACATGTGAAAAAAGTATTTCTTTAATAAAATAAATATAAATTTTTTGGGGCCAACAATTTAAGGATAATAAATTTATAACAAGGACAATTGGGGCCACTTCACCCGAATCAATAATTGATCTAATTTTAACTGAATTTCAGGCCAATTTGAATTGAATTTGGACCATATAGACATAGGATTGATGTTAGCTTGTATTAACCTCAATTTGTCAATTTTAAAAGTTATTGTCTTTAAAATGTCGGACTTAAAAGTTATGCTCATTTTATTAGTTCAAAAAATTATAATTCTCATTTTATCACATCATAAAATAAGTTATTATATGAGATTGTCTCAAAGCATGTGACTAATATAAAGTGTGTTACTTATTAATTAAAAATTGTCACTATAAAGTAATAAAAATTTAACAAAAAAGTGAGTAATATTTTTATTTAAATTGACTATCATTAAAAAAAAAATAGGAACATTTACATGTTGGTTCAAAAAAATGACTGCATTTACAAATTGGTTCATAATTTTTACACAGAAGTATAATTTTTTTCTGCACAGAATCAACTTCTAATTAGTGTTATTTTTGTGAACCATTTTGTAATTTTTTTCTTCAAAATATTATCACATTTTACTATAAATCTAGCACCAAATTTCTTGGGGATTAAAGTTTTTGTAGTCTTTTTTTTTTTTTATCGGTAAATGTTAGTTGTTAGTGGTTAGAAGTTAGTTCACCAAGTCTCCATACACTCATATCTCCAAGCCAACCTTATATCTCCCTCCTATTAGTTCCCAAATGGAATCGAACCCGGGTCACTCACACAAGTGAGGAGTCCGGTGGCCAGGTGAGCTAACTCACCTGGTTTAAAGTTTTTGTAGTCTTATAATTTGCCACTAATGTGAATTTGGTTCTCATGAATTACATATTTAGATATTGGTCTCATAAGCTTGAAAATATTTTGATTTTGGTTAGAGCTTGCAATTTCGGCCCAGCCTATCCGATATTTGGGTTGGACTCGGCCCAACCCGTGAATATGGTTTGGCCCGATGGACTGGGCCGGGCCAGCCCGTTTGTTAGCTCTAATTTTGGTCTTATTACAAACTTACAGGAGCAAAATCAAATTTGCTTTTGGTACTATAAGTTCGTAAAAGAACCAAAATCAAAATGTTTTTAAACTTACAGTACCAATACTAATATGTGTAATCCATGTGAACAAAATTCAAAATGAAGACAAGTTATGAGAACTTACAAATTTTTAATCCCAATTGTTTGTAAAGTGATAATATTTTTGTTAAAATTTATGACTATAATTTTTCTTAGGCTCTATTTGAATGAATGAATAAGAAAATGAATGAATTTTTAAAAAAAATACATGTAAGAAATCATATATGTTGATAGAATTTACTAATAGATGTTTGTTTATGTGGCTTTACAACATATTAATCCTATCAAACAATAATCCAAGAATTTGTGTTCTTGGATGTAATATGAGGAGGGAGAGTAGAGAGTTTAGAGAGAGAAATATTGTAGTAGGGATTATATTAATTTTCAGAATTTGTGAGAATTTTTTGAATAGTACAAGAGATGTCTTATTTATAGGTGTGCGAGTGTGAGACGGCACCTTACGAGCCTATTTAGCTTCCGGTGTTGACGAAGGTCCGTAACCTTCGTCCTGGTCCCTTACACTGCTCCTTACATCATGCCTC
>JAPKLY010000017.1:1120328-1134333 GCA_026898435.1 Prunella vulgaris | reverse complement strand
CTTCGGGCGAGCTCCGGTAATGACAGAGGTTAGCTCTTTTGGGCGAGATACGTAGCTAAGTCGTCCCTGCATGGGTGAGCTCCGCACTTCAACGGATCTGGGTGGGCCCTGGTGACCTGCTAAGCCTATGGGTGATTGCCCCATGTCCATAGTGTTAGTTCGTCATATCAACAATATATTTCAAATTAAGAATTATAAAGAGACGAGAGAGAATGAAAAAAAGTAAAGAGAGATAGAGGTGGAATGGGGTAGAGATTATGAATTTAAAAAATGACATGATTTTGAATAAGATTTATAATTCTTCATTTTTAAATATAAATTTAAATTTAAGTATTTGTAAATTTATGGAGAGAATGATTATTTATGTCATTATGTGTGAAATCCATGATTTAAAATCCACCTATCCAAATTGCTCCTTAATTTTTTTTTCAAATTTTATTATAATCATATCATCATTTTTCTTTAGGATGCTTTACATATCAGTTCAAAAAAGTCACTATATTTATAAATTTATTTATGCACGGAATTTTTTTTTTCACGGAAGTTTTTTTTTTTTTTTTTGCACGAAGCCAATATATAATTTATGTGAATTTATTGAACCATTTTGTATTTTTATTTTTTTTTATCAATTTTATATCATAAAATGATCTCGCATAAATTTTTTTTCTTTCAACTTTATAGTAGCAAGGTAGAATTAGTACGTAATTTATGCGGATGAGAGACGTAGGTGACATTCATTCTTCGAGTCTTAAACACCCTGTCTTATCATATGATTACTTAGTATGGGCATTAATTTGGTAATTAACAATTTCTCTCCTATGATTTGCGTACTAGGTTGAAGTCATGTCTCATGGTGCAAACACGTGAGTGCGGCAGTAGTACGATACAGATTTGAAATACGAATTTTTTTTAAAATTGTAATTTATTAAAAATACGTCTATTTATTTTTATTTTATTATATATAATATTTTTTAAAAATTTTTAAAAATTATAATACAAATGTATTTATTTTTTTATAACCTAAGACTTGAGTATATTCAATGTAATATATTCATAATTCATGTAAGAGAATATCAATTCAAGTTATATTAATTTAAAATATAAGACATAAATTCAAGAGTATTTTTTTGTGTTTTCTCTAAATTCAATCTAAAACGAGTATCACGTGATCAATTTAGATTATATATATAACATAATAAAATTTAATTAAAATAATATATTTAATATTTAATAAATATAATTCGCTCAGTGCAGATTCCGATTCACAGAATAAATTTTTTTACTTCTTTTAGAGGGCAGGGACAATCTGATACTGCATTATGATATATTTAAAAGACTCCATATATCATAGGTTGAAATTTATCAAAATATTGTAAGTTTTAATATTGAAATTTGTATTTCTTAGTCAAAAAATAAAACAAAATTGGTGACGATCTATTTAACACGTGGCAAAGTAATATGGAACCATTTTCACTATTAGAATAAGTTTACTTGCCTTTTGTGTGTATTTTTTAATATTAATTAGTCCTCCAGTTCCGCAAGAATTTTCACTACAAAAAATTATAGACATCTACAAAAAAAAGTATACAAATTCATCATCAATTGATAAATATAGTAGGATATTATTTTTTCATTTTGGAACATACATTTAACTTTGGATAGACACACACACAAAAAAAAAAAAAAAAAAAAACTACCTTTCATTCCTAAAAGTTTGCAAAATTTCATTTTTAATTTATTCTACATAAATTTATATATTTTCAAAAAAAAATATCCTTTTAAATTTTCACTTTCAAAAACTCCACTTTACCCTCTTCATACAATACATTCTATTCCCTCTCCTATTCAATTTAGCTAAATTCTTGTTTGATTTTTCAAATTTTTAAATATATACGTATATTAATTTTTTTTAATAGTATATAAATTTGTGTAAGATATTTAAATAAAAAGTAAAAAAAATGTGTAAATTTTTATGGAATTTTTTACGAATACAAAATTTCGAAGATATATACTCCTTCTATAATTAAGTCCCAACACACAGAGAGGCTCCGCAGATAATGGGGCCCGTACAGAAAGAAGGGGTGTCTGAGCCTCTACTGGGACCCAGTAAACTGCCAGAGGAAGCGGCGGCGGCGGAGCATGTCAGCTCAGACCTTGAAAATATTCTATCCGACGCCACCTTATCGCGGTGGCAGCGCCTCCAGAAGGCCCTTGTAATCGAATTCAGATACGTGTTCCGCCTGGCCGGCCCCGCCGTGATAGTTTACCTCCTCAACAACGTCATTTCCATGTCGACCCAGATATTCTGCGGCCATCTCGGAAATCTCGAACTCGCCGCTTCTTCTCTCGGCAACAATGGCGTCCAGCTTTTAGCCTATGGCGTCATGGTAATGAATTAAATCGCTTAACAAATTAATTAGATATATAGTTAATTTCAATTCCAATTATTAATTAATTATCCGCCCAATTAATTTCTGCAGCTAGGGATGGGAAGCGCGGTGGAGACGCTGTGCGGGCAGGCGTACGGCGCTCACAAGTACGACATGCTCGGAATTTATATGCAGAGATCGGTGGTCCTTTTAATGGCGACAGGGGTACCCCTGATGATGATTTACATATTCTCCAAGCAAATCCTGCTCTTTCTCGGACAATCGCCGGAACTGGCCTCCGCCGCCGCGCTGTTCGTCTACGGCCTCATCCCCCAAATCTTCGCCTACGCCGCCAATTTCGCGATTCAGAAATTCTTGCAGGCGCAGAGCATCGTCAACCCCAGCGCCTACATATCGGTGGCGGCGCTGGTGGTTCACATTCCGTTGACGTGGGTGGCGCTGTACGTGTTCGGGTGGGGGCTGATGGGGGCGGCGCTGGTGCTCAGTTTCTCGTGGTGGATCATCGTGGTGGCGCAGTTCGTGTATATTTTGACGTCGGAGAGGTGTAAGTCCACGTGGAATGGTTTCAGTTGGATGGCGTTTTCCGGCCTCTGGGGTTTTTTCAAGCTCTCTGCCGCGTCGGCGGTGATGCTCTGTTTGGAAGCTTGGTATATGCAGGTCCTCGTTTTAATTTCCGGGTGGCTTCCTGATCCTGAAATCGCGCTCGACGCTTTAGCTATCTGGTAACACTTTCAATTTAATTTCCAAATTACAATTAATTAACTAATTTAATAAATTTTTATAAATTGAGATTTTTAGATAAGATAAAATTTTATCAGGATATTAAATAAAGAGTAAATTTTGTGTGAGATTATCTCATATAATAAAATAAGATCTATTTTTATTAAGAAAAAATAACTTTAATTAAAAAGTAATAAAATTTTAATATTTTTAAGTAAGTCTCATGTACACCAGGTGCACAGTGCACTCATTCAAAAATTGAAAAAATTTATACTGAAAAGTTGCAGGTTGATATACTTAAAATTTACACTAAAAAATCGATAACAGTGTAAACTTTTCAATATATTAACCCGCAACTCTTTAGTAGATAAATCCGTAATTTTTTAGTATATATAACTTTTATTGTTAAGTGGGTGCATCGTATCTTCCCAATATTTTTTGTTAGACGCAATTATCAATTTCTGTTAAAACTTTATCATTTTTTATCAAAATTTTATCACTTTTTAAAAATAATAATTTTTTTAATAAGTGATAAATCTCATGGGTCTCATCTAAATAAATAAATAAATTTTACACTTAATTCTTTTAAAAAAAAATTTTGTTATGTATTTTGTTTTTTAACAAAATTTATGTTGACGCTTTAAATAATTAAACCCTGCTTGAGTTGTAGGAAAGATTTTAATGAGTGGATCCCACCGACCTGATGTTTTTACCAACAAAATTATTTATATATTGATTAAAAAAGATAATAATCTGAGATTAAATATATTATTTATATATTGATTATAAAATTAAATTATTTATAAATTGATTAAAAACTATTTATATATTGTAAATTGCGATTTTTAGATAAAATAAAATTTTATTACGACATTAAATAAAGAGTAAGACTTAAGTGAAATTGTGTCATATCATATACTTTGTACTTATTAATAAAAAGTGATAAAATTTTAATAAAAAATAAATAATATTTTTATTAAAAGTAATTATCATTTTTACTAAAATTTTTATATTTTCTATTAATTTTATAAAAGTAATAATTTTTCATTAATAAGTGATAAATTTTATGGGTCTCACATAAATTTATTTCTTAATTAAATAAATTGATTTTAGACTTTTTTTTATATATAAAATCAAATTTTTAGACGAAGCATAATTCTTTAAAAACTTTTTTTTCATGTTTTTTTTAACAAAATTTATGTTGACCCTGTAAATAATTAAATCTTAAATTGCTTGAGTTGGGTTGTTGGAAAAATTTAAATGATAGGATTCCACCGACTTTGATGTTTTTATTAAAAAGAGTATTTATACATTTGTTAAAAATATAATATTTATATAAATTTATTTTTGCAGAAATATGAATTTATTTTTACAGAATAAATTTATAACTTGTGTCATACTATTTTTTAACCATTTTATTATTTTCTTTATAAATATGGGATTAAATTGTATCATGGGTAAAGTAAGGCTGGTTATTAAATTACGCGAAAACGTATTGATTTGAAAAGAAAATTGTATCATGGGTAAAATAGAAATTTGCATCCTACGAAACACATTTTTAAGAAAAATTATTTTATATATAAAGTAGTGAAATATGGGTAAATATGTGTAAATGTTTGTAATTTTGCACGTAAATTAATATTTTCTTTTTTTGTAGTGTGCAAATTTATGTGGGATATCCCAATAAAAAAATATGTAAATTCATGTGGGACATAGTAGGGAGTATTATTTATTATTTTCCTTTAATTGTTGGCCATATATTCTATAAGAGGATATAATAATTCAAGTCTTGGTCCAAATTGAATAACGTGAAAAATGATAAGTGAATGTCGCTGTCACTGCCATGTGCCAACAACAGTAAACGTAAGCAATTTGCAATTGGGGGCCTTGGGAAAAAAATATTACATTAAATGCACTTCATTACGAAACTACGTAGTCCCTCCGTCCCAGAAAAATTTGCAAGTTTTTTTTTTTGAGACGTCCCAAAGGAACTTTAAGACCTAAAAAAGAAACCCTTTTATAAACTTCACCCTCACAATATTCACATATTTACACAAAATGTCATTACTTTTATAGTTTTTGGGCCCACATTACACTCAATCCAACTAACTTTTTCACTTTTCACGTAAAATTTTACCACATTAACCCTCAAAACACTACATTTTTTATTTTATTCTATTTTCTTCTTAATTTGTGTGCCCCTCCCCCCTTGTAAATTGCTCTTGGACGGAGGGAATATACAATTTTTTTAAATTAATATTTTGCATTTTAATAAAATATTATGCTTCATATCTATATGTATGTATGCATGCATGTAAATTTTACAACATACATGTGATGATGTCAACTTATATAAGAAAAAATGCTTAATGTATGATTCTTGAGAAGCTTAGCTACTTAATGGAATCTCTTTAGTATATTTTGTTTTGTATATGTAATACTACCTCAGTCCCGGAACTCCTTTCATAGTAGTTTCGGGTACGCGAATCAAGGAAAAATAAATATGTGAGTGTAAAGTTAAATAATAAAATAAGAAAAAATATATTTTGTTGATTTTTGTGAGAAAGAATTTTTTTTTTTTTTTTTGTGAAAAAAAAGTTGGGACGTCCAAATAAGAAAAGTGTGAAAGTAGTTTTGAGACAAATGGAGTAACATATACATGTGTCAATTTCTATGTGCAGTGGGACACTCCTTGGTTGGGTATTCATGGTGGCAGTTGGCTTCAATGCTGCAGTCAGGTTAGTCATCAATATATATTTTCCTGTCCGTGGTAATTTGCATTACATGGGATAAAATATGTTTTATAGGCAAAGTAATAATGACATATGAGTAAATATATATAATTTTATAATAAAATGTGCAAGCAAATTTATATTTTTCTTTTAAGTAATATGTAAATTTGTGTGGGACGTCCAAGAAAGAAAAGTGTGTAAATTTCTATTGGATAGAGTGAGTAACAAAAGAAAATTCAATTTATATTAAGGAATGATGTATGTTGTTTGAAATTAAATTTAATATAATAGATATGATTGTTTTGTGAGAATTTTAATGTATAGTGTAAGGGTTAGCAATGAGCTCGGGGCAGGACACCCGAAATCAGCTGCCTTCAGTGTGGTGGTGTCGACCGGAACATGTTTCATTATAACAGTGGTATTTGCTATTGTGATGCTCTTACTCCGGCATAAGATCAGCTATGTATTCACCGACGGCAAAGCTGTTTCCGACGCCGTTTCAGACCTTACGCCGCTCCTAGCCACCGCCATCATCCTCAATGGAATTCAACCTGTTTTATCTGGTAATTTTATTAAATCTCTCCATATTAATTACTACCTCATTCGTGAAAGTTTGTTTACTTTTTATTTACTTCATTCCAAAAAAAAAAAAAATGTTTTTCAGCTTATTCTTATATGCACCAATTATACCGTGAAACTCAAGTTTATTTTTAAAAAGTTACACAAAATACTATTGAAAAGTTACACATATTATTACTGAAAAGTGTATCTTTTATAGTGTAACTTTTCAGTAATAATTTGTGTAACTTTTCAGCAATAAATAGTGTAATTGTTTAAAAATACATTTGAGTTGCACGGTGTAATTGATACACAAGAGACTTAGAGACTTACTTTTTTAAAAATTTTGCTCTCAAAATTTTCATCTTATCTATGTCTTTCACTCATAAATTTTTTTTTTGTCCAATAAACCTTTCGTCCCTACCATTTTTTTCTTTCAATTATTATGCACGAATATGAAATTATATGGATCTAATAGCTAGAACAAATTATAATAAATGTGATACAAAATTGTGGAAACAGTTCACATAACCCACATTAAATTATGCTGGAAATTAAACCGTTAGCCTTAAATTTGTGCAAACATATGTGATATTTTTGCATATTTTTATAATATTACTTTAAAAAAATTGAGTGTCATAAAAACTTAAAAAAGAAATACTCTCTCCTTAATGAAATTTATGTTCACTTGTCTTATATTCATTCACAAAAAAAATATTGGTTTTTTTTGTAAAAATAATCACTTTATTGTTACACTAAAATCAAAACTTAATTACACACATATTATTGAATTTACACTCGTATTAATTATAATTTTATTTACATCAATTATCTTATTTAGTCTATTTTATTAAAAAAAATTATTGTGCGAGCAAAAAGCATTTGAGCACAAATTTTATGAACGGGAGTAATATATTTTATGTATTAGATTATCTCATATAACATAAAGCAAGTAAAGTTTATTCCACTCAAAATGTTAAAAAATTATATATGTTCAAAACTGGTTCATAATTAGCGAGTAATTTGTCTCATGCATATATGTAGTGTACTTCACGTTCGCCAATAAACAGAACTTGTTGTTTGCGGGTTGTACTCGCATGCTAGGCGACCAAATTTGACCCCTTTTTTACTTTCTAGCTATCTTAATGATTGTAGAATTTAATAAAGGTTTTATTTTACTGTGTCATACGCACTGTAGAATTTTAATCCATTTTTTAAAAATTATCGCCATATTATTGTAAAGTTATCTTGTTTATATTGAAAAGTCACATAACGTGAAATTAATATTTCAGTATAAATAAGTGTAAATTTTTATAACTATAGAAATAAATTTTAAATTTTTTTAAATTGTACGATATATTTTGTATTCAAGGACATGTTCTACCCAATAAACTTACTAATAAACACAAAAATTTATAGGAGTATTATTTACTATTAAATACTCTCTATTTCACAAGAATTTGCATATTTTTTTATTTAAATATTTTATATAAATTTATATACTATTAAAAAATTATAAACATATGTACATACTCAAAAATCTATATATATATTTATTTATATACGTCTTGTAAAATATAAATTCATATAGAATGAAGGGATTCGATGCAAACGTACTGTAGATCCCAGAATGATTTAAAATATTCCCTGTATGCATCACTTTGTCCACACTCTACTTTACACGTATGTTAATTTAGACTCAGTAATTGATAGCTCTGTGTTTGTTTGTTAGTTGTTACTAGTTACCACTTACTACAATTGTGGACTCAGCATTAATGTCTTTTTTATTTTCACATGTTATCATAAGAAAACTGTCGACATATTTAAGTAATTTAACAATAATTTAAATGTACAAAAATATAAAATCTTTTAATCAAACTCAACAGTTCAAAATATAAAATTGCTTATTTGAATTTTCTTTTTTGCAATGTTCTAAAAGTCGCCAGTCGTTTGGACCGCTAGGGTCTAGCAACTTGAGCGACTAATCGGGGACAAATCGGAAGCATTAAAACGGTAAATATAATTAATTATTTAATAAATTAATAATATATTATAGATAAAATAATAAAAAAATTAATATTACCACCTTTCAATATTAAAATTATAAGTAATAACAACCATAAAACTCAAAATTTAATAAAGTGGTAGTTTAAAAATCAAAAGAAAATTAATGTTTCAGTTGTTTTAATTTTATTTTATTATAATTACTTAGGGTTTGCAAAAAAAAAAAAAAAAGGGAGAAACAAGCCTAATCGATAACTACTTAGTCGGCATTTAATCATTATCTAGTCGGTGTCTAGTCGACCTAGTCGCTGTCTAATGGGCTCTAGGCGCCGACTATTATCCCTAAACGTTTTCTTTAACAACTAGGTGTAAAACGGGTCGGCCAAGGGCCGACTAGCGACTAGTCGCCGATTAATCTGCCAAGTCGGCCGACTTTTAGAACAGTGTTTTTTTGCGTATGATGAACCTTTGGAAACCTGACTAGATATAATCAACTAATTAGATCGAATCTATTTTATCATTTTTAATAAACATTTTATACATATGTCGATTATATTACTGTTGTGTGAGGTGAAAAGTTAGGATAGTTTTTTAAGTTGCCTTGGTTAGTATCCACCCAACACAAGCTTTTGTATTTCCTACCTGACCGCGCATGTGCTTATAATAAATCGCTTGATACCATTATTTAGTACCTCTTTTTTACTTGTATTAAAAGTACATAATCACTTTTTTTTTAAGTTGGTAAGACTTAATTTTATCAAAATATAAGTGCTTATCACTGTTTAGTAGTAATTGAAAATAGACCCTTAGTTTCTCTTTGCAAGTGCTTACAAAATACTCCCTCCATATATCTATAAGTTGTTCGTAGCTTTTGGGCACACGAATTAAGGTAAAAGTGAAAAAGTATAAGTGATGTGATGGAAAAAGTGAAAAAGTATAAGTGATGTGATAGAAAAAGTAAAAAAGTATGAGTGATGTGATGGAGAAAAGTGAAAAAGTAATGAAAATAGTGTAAAAAGTATTGAAAATAATAATAAAGAAGTGAATAGTAGTTTCCAAAAAAAGAAAAAAAAGCAATGAACAACTTATAGAAAGACGGACGAAAATGACAACATGAGCAACTTATAGAAAGACGGAGGGAGTAGTTTTTAGAAGTTTGTTTTAATAGTGCCTATTTTGCAACACTAAAAATAATTTCAAGAAGTACCTTTTTTTCAAAGTTATGGTCATGTTTTCAACTTCTATTCTACACTTTTTTTAAGTTGGTAAAAGATAATTTTTTAAAAAAAAATATTTCTCACTATTTAGTTGTGATTGAAAACATGTACTATCTCTCACAGTTTTTGAAAAAAAAAAGCTTCTAAAAGTTGTTTTATAGCATTTGCAAACAGTCACTTAATTCATGACTGGGCTTAATAATTATTTTTTTCAATAATTTCAGGCTATATATAAAGTCTGTTTGACTGAGATTATATACGCTCTACCAAATAGTGTATAATTTTTTTTAGAGCTTATAAGTATTTTCCAGTGTTTGATAAAATTAAGGCAATATTATATGCACCGATTTTATTTTCTATTTGTATTACACACATAATATCAAATCTAAAATAAAATATTTAACAATTTATAAGATTTTAAAATAAATTTCTTATAGCTCATACGTTGTATAAGATATTAGAGCTTATAAAATATTTAAAATAATTTTAGGCGTGTCTTCCAAGCTAAATGACAATGTTTCAAATTTTAGCATATTAAAAATAAATAAAATCATAACTAACTTTAAGTAATAATAAAAGTATAAGGCATACTCATACATGTGACAAATTATATTTACTTCATTAGCTTATAAAGGTCCAGTTTAACAATATTTTAAAGGTGAATATGCTTCAAATATAAGGGGGCGCTTGGTATTTTTTTAAATGGTAATAGGTATCATTAAAGGGGTAATCACTATGGAGTTAGTGATTACTCTTTTTTTAACACATTTTTATGATTTTATTCATGTACAATAAATAATATCAAACACTACTAATAATAATAAATTCTACTTAATCTTTATTCATTCTCATTCTCTACTCTTATTACCCCCAACCAAACGGCCCCTAGGATCGTCTCATGATACAAAAGTGTCTATTAATTTATATTCAACACATATGTATATAATGTGTATGTGAATTTATTTAGGTGTGGCTGTTGGGTGTGGATGGCAATCATTTGTTGCATATGTGAATGTTGGCTGTTACTATGTTGTCGGTGTTCCATTCGGTGTCCTTCTCGGTTTCATCTTCGACTTTGGTGTTAAGGTACTATTTCTTTCAGTTATGTATTGTTCTTGAAAAAGTATAAAATAGTTCAACAAACTGACAAGAATTACATATTGCTCCTGTGCAAAGAAAAAAAAATGCTTCCTTGCAAAAAAAATACTACTATGTAAAATTTTTGAACCAATTTGTAAATATAATGATTTTCTTTTAACCAATATGTAAATGACCCTATTGTTTTCACGATTTATTTTTAAAAAAAATAATTTTAAGTTGATTTTGAATATTTAAATTGATGAAATAATTTTTTAATGAAAGGTTAATAGCCGATGTAACTTAATGAGGCAAAATAAGATATTTTTACGCGTAATTATTATTAGTAAAATAAGAGATGTTCTTGGGTGATAAACAGTAAATGAGAAATAAAAACTGTGATAGAATGAGTATCTGCTTCTAATCTTTCAAAATATGATAAAGTGGAACTTCATTACAAGATCAAATAATATAAAAGTCGCTTTATCCCAAAATAAGTGTTTTGTCATAAAAAATTAAGAAACACAAAGTCTTGACATACATATCCCCACGTGTATATTTTTAAATACTTTGCACACATCTTTTCCGGTATATTTCACAATATCTTGCACACTCTATAAATAAAAATAATTATTTTAATTTTATACTCATAATATTCACATATTTATACAAAATGTCATTATTTTTATACTCAATCCAATTAATTTCATTACTTTAATAATATAATTTTACACATCACTCTTAATATTCTATTTTTTACATATTTTTTTAAAAAGTGTGTAAAAAAAGTGTAAAAAAATTTCAGGGACGGGAGCATATATTAATAATTTCTAAAAGATTTCTTATACTTTAATTAGGAAAGAAAAGTGGAAATAACTAAATGGACACTTATTCTGAAACATAATTTAAATCATGTAACGACACTACTACAAAAAAAGACTTGGAAAGCTAACAAAAATTCACTTAGAAAGCGGTTATATGAGCTCTCCAAGTGAAAGCTATGCAAGTAAGAATCCACTTAGAAAGCGGTTGGAAACCGCTATAAAATTCGAGCTTAGAAAGCGGTTCATAACTGCTTTCTAAGCTCATATGCGATTTTTTTTAATTCTTAGACAGCAGTTTCAAACCGCTATCCAGGGCCTTTTTTTTTTATTTTTGTAATTAATATATTTTATTTTATATATATTATATATTATATATTATATATTTTATATAATATATATTCTATATATTATATATTATATATAATTATTCTACATATTATATATTTTATATTACAAATTCTATTTAATTAATTTATACAATAATAAAAATTCACAAAAATAAAATACTTAAAATAAACCAATTAATAAAACATGAACTAATTATAACTAATTAAATGTATCATCATAAATTAAATAAAAGTTACATATCGTCGAACCAAAATTCATACTAGATAACGTAAAAACCTATTATACAAATACCCGGTCCAATCTAATTTGAATTTCTTGAGTCTGTTCCTTCCGTACGAATGAAGCGGACGTTGATAGACAAATTGGAAAATTAAAAATGTAATTAGAAATATATATATATATATATTTAAATTAACAAATTGCCCCAACTAGCTACTTACGTCGTTCGGAACCGTTGTTTGAAAAGTCGTCATTAAGTGTTGGACGAATATCCCTCTGGTACTCTCACATCCTTAAGTGTTTGAAGAAACACTTTTCTCTCATTCTTGGACAATGTGTGTGCAGCAGGAGGTAGGTCCGGTGCTCGTCCATCTTCACGTCTCTGAGGTGCCAATTCTGGTCTTATTCACATTTCAAGCATATACATCCTTGCATTGTAACCATCCTTGGACTTCTTATCACCTAATAGAGTATTGAGCAAGCTGGCACAAACGTTCTTCTGAGTGTGCATAAGATAAATGAAGTGTCTAACATACAACTCTTTCCAATAGGGCAATTGAAAGAAAATTGATTCTTTCTTCCAACCACTAGTGGGGACACTCTTTGCAAATCGTTTCCCGTACTGTGTGTCGACCTTCTTCATCTCACTCAACACATCTGAACCTGATAATAAATGTGGTGCTTCACGACCCTCAACTTTGCCATTAAATTCAACAGTCATTCTTCTGTACTTATGTGATCTGTCCAACCACCTCATGTGTCCCATATAGACAGACTTCTTACAATAACTCAATCGAATGTGATCAGTGTTGGTGGTACAACAAGGACATGCATCGCCTCCCTTCACACTATATCCAGATAGATTCCCATAAGCGGGAAAGTCATTGATTGTTCCAAACAACATGGCCTTCAACTTGAAACTCTCATTTCTACAAGCATCATACACATCGACACCCTCATCCCACATCAGCTTCAAGTCTTCTATCAAAGGAGCTAGATATACATCTATGTCATTACTAGGTTGTTTGGGTCCTGATATCAACATAGATAACATCATATAAGTACGCTTCATGCACATAGATGGTGAAAGATTATACACCATCAGAATCACTGGCCATGTACTGTGGTTGGTACTTTGAATACCAAAGGGATTCATTCCGTCTGTGGAGAGTGCAAGACGCAAGTGTCGTGGCTCGTTGCCAAATTCTGGATACTTCACATCGAATGCCTTCCACTGTGGTGAATCAGCAGGATGTCTTAGCAATCCATCCTTAATTCTATCATCATGATGCCAAGTCAAATTTCTAGCATCCACCGTGCTACTGTACATTCTCCTAAATCTTGGTATTATTGGGAAATACCACATCACTTTCGCAGGAGATTGGTTTTTCGTATATCGCTTCCGCCCACACTTGGGACACACATCGAGACCTGCATACTCCTTCCGAAATAAAATACAATCACCGGAGCATGCATGAATTTTCTGATGTGTTAGCCCGATGGACTTGAGCATTTGCTTAGCATCATATGCTCTCTTAGGCAGTACATTCTCATCGGGCAAAAGCCCACTAACTGCTTCCAACAAATCGGTGAAGCACACATCAGTCAATTGATGAGCTGCTTTTAGATTGAACAATATCAATACAGCTGAAAGTTTTGTTGCCTTCTCACATCCGGGCCAAAGAGGTAATCCAGCATCATCTCTTAACTTCTCTGACATATTAGGATGATCTTGCAGATTATTCCCATCCCCACTGGATGTATCAACACTCGGTGCATCTCCACTAGATGTATCAACACTCGGTACATTCTCTATATTCATTGTGTCTACAAACCTAAAGTCAGTTCTTATGCTGCTTGAGCTACATCCATCTCTTCTCTCACCATGACATGTCCAAACGGTATATGATTTATCA